>CAJHQP010001713.1:0-105619 GCA_905132765.1 Moricandia arvensis
TTATACTTTAAATACAACATTGTTGAGACGCAAAATATTTTACTATTAAAATGGTCAAAAATAATTTAAAATTTTACTTTATTATTTTTATAGATTTATTAATTTTTTATAATTTATTGGATTTTTAAAAAAATTTACCAAATTATTTTTTATTTATTCTTAAATATTTTTACGATTTTTCTTCTTGTATATAATACTTGATATTTTGTGTTTTAATTTTATAATAAATACTAAAAAGTTATACTAAAATTATTTTAAATACTACAAAAAGTCTACATTGATAAGAGATTGTTATAACAAATTTTACTAAACTATTAATGTAGATAATTTATAAATTTTGATATTATATAATAGAGTTAGATAAATGCTATGATATAATTTCAGTAAACGGAAACTAATTTCGTCAATACTTGTATAAAAATTAGAAAAGTGCCAGATAAATAAAATTTCCCTAGGTGTGATAACTATTTCGATACTTTTAGAAAAAATAGTGTCCTATAGGGAACTGAAAAAAGACTCTCTCTTGAAACATAAAGCCTATCAAAACATTGATACTCTATCTCTTTCTCTTCTTCTCCTCAGCCATAGAACAACGAGATTGACAAGAGGAGGATGAACGGAAGTTGTGAAGGGATCCAAGCTTAGTTGGGTCGGATCGAGGAAGAAACCCTAGCTAGAAACCCGATGACTTGGGTTTGTCTCGTCATAGATCTGGTCTCGGAAGTGTAATTATTACTTAAAGATTTCGTGTTTGCACTCAAAATGATACATTTGTTGATCATCCCAAATGCCTTTTATAGGCTTACATAAACAGAACAACCCAACAACCCGAAACTTAAGGACCTAGCTAACTAGAAATCCCGAAACTGACTCTAGCAACTTAACTTGGTCTATGTTTGAACAAGTCTTTACTGAAAACTTCCTAACAAACCCTTCCCTGAACTTTAATCTTTTGCAAGTAAAAGAATTCAGTTCACAATCTTCATCCCAAATGTGGTTTTGATCTTGTGGAACAAGGCTAACTTTAGTGGCTTTGTCATTATGTCTGCAAGCTGCATCTCAGTGCTCCAATAAGCTAACTTGACGATGCCTTCTTTGGAAAAGTCTCCAGGAAATGATAATGTACTCTTATGTGTTTTGATCTTCCATGCACGACAGCATTATTTGACAATTTGATGGTAGATGTGTTGTCACATAGAAGAACCATTTCACCTTCTTGCGCCATTCCAATTTCTTCTAGTATTCTTCTCAGCCATACGGCTTGGCACGCACAGGTTGCAGCTGCAACATACTCCGCATCCGTTGTGTAGAGAGTTACAATGGATTGCTTTCGTAAAGACCAAGCCACAGCTCCTCCACTCCTTCATGGAGCATTTAAATTCTTCCACCAACTGAACATCATTACCAGTAAACAATAAGTCATCCACGTAAACACTTACAATCAAGACTTTGCCTTCCCTTTGCTTAATGAAAAGTGTTTGTTCACTAGGACAGCTTGTGAATCCTTCTCTGATGAAATAAGTCTTTATTCGACTGAACAAAACTCTAGGTGCTTGTTTCAAGTCGCATAGAGCCTTGTGGAGTTTATAAACTATATCTTCTTTGCCTTTTACCTCATAGCCTTGAGGTTGTTCACAAAGACATCTTCTTCCAGCTCTCCATGCAGGAATGCTGATTTGATATCCAACTGATAGACTCCCCATCCTCTTTGTGAAGCCATTGCAAGAATCATTCATATTGTATCCATACGGGCTACATGAGAAAATACCTCAGTGTAATCTACTCCATATTCCTGAGCATACCCCTTCACAACGAGCCTTGCTTTGTATTTTTTACCTCTCCTAGCTTGCTGAGCTTGGTTTTGTATAGCCATTTCTCCCCAATCGCCTTTGCTTTATCATGTAGCTCAGAAAGACTCCATGTTTGGTTTCTCACAATAGACTTGAACTCTGCATCCATAGCTTGTCTCTACTTTGACTAATTTGCTGCCTGTTGGAAGATGGTTAGATCTGAAATGATCATGAAATCTAAGTTCCCGAGCTATACCTTTGCCATATTTGTTTTATCTTCTTCACTAGATATATCATCTCCTGATATGTAATCAGCAATCCATGCTGGTGGCTTTCTGATTCTTCCTTCTCTTTCTCCTGCTACTTGCCAATTTCCACCTTCTTCTACCTCTTGATTTGCTTCTACCTCATGTTCAACTGTATCAGCTCCATTCTGCTCATTTTCACATTCTAGTTCTCACAGTTGTTCAGCTGAGTGACTTGAGTCCCACTTCCAATGGTCACGTTCTTCGAATATCACATCACTGCTAATGTGAATCTTTTCCTCCATCGGGTCATACATTCTGTAGCCTTTTGATTCACTGCTGAAACCGAGTAAGACACACTTCACACTCTTGTCATCAAACTTAGTTCACTTATGGTCTGGAATGTGAACATACCCTATGCATCCAAAGACTTTGAAGTTCTCCACAGACGGTTTTCAATCATTCCAAGCTTCTTATGGTGTCATGTTTTCAACAGCTGTTGTTGGAGATAGATTGAGAACATGGTTAGCCCACTATACTGCTTATTGCCAGAATGTTTTTAGAACTCATTTGTGACAACCCATCCCGTGGAAGCTCACAGCGCTGCAGCGCATCGATCCCAACCCCTCCATTATGTGTTCTCACTAACTCCATAATTAGGTTGTTGGTGAGACTCGAACCCAGGTCCTCACCCTTTAACAACATTCTCACAGGACAAGCTGTCACCAATTGAACTGCAGGTCAATTGGTGACAACTTGTCCTGTGAGAATGCTGTTAAAGGGTGAGGACCTGGGTTCGAGTCTCACCAACAACCTAATTATGGAGTTAGTGAGAACACATAATGGAGGGGTTGGGATCGATGCGCTGCAGTGCTGTGAGCTTCCACGGGATGGGTTCTCACATAAAAAGTCGACTTTTATATAACAGCCTACTCCACCCCGGAGGATCAGCCGGCCCTGCAGTGCACCGACCCTAACCCCTCCCCTGTGATACAACCTGCCCGAATCATAAGCCTCGGCTCACATATGGGTTATTGATGCGCTTGGCGTTACTCGAACCCAAGACCTCACCCTTTCTCAACACTCCCACAGAGAAGTTGTTACCAATTGATGTAGTATTCTGAGTTGTGATATATGAAAAAGGCTTAAGAGAATTAATTTGGCTACCTATGTCACCAAATTTGACTTACCTTTTCCGTCACACCTCTGTTTAGAACTCCAGGGTTAAGCGTGCTTATGCTGAAGTAGTGAAAGGATGGGTGACCTATCGGGAAGTGATTCGCGATACCGTGCGAGTGAGGCCAAAACACGAGGAAAGGTCAGGTGGTGATTGCAGGGTCAGTAAACAATGATTTCGAGCCTTGGAAAATTAACGCACAGCCGTCAGACGAGATGGGGCCCACGGACCGAGTGTGCGGGCGGGGGTGACCCATTAGCCATGGGCGGTTGGGGTGATACAAGTGGTATCAGAGCTGGTTAGCCATCTTGGTTCTGACCCGAGATGCATCTTGAGACCTGTCGTGGGGCGCAACGAGGACGTTGCGTTCTTTGAGAGGGGGTGAATTGTAGCATTCTGAGTTGTGATATATGAAAAAGGCTTAAGAGAATTAATTTGGCTACCTATGTCACCAAAGTTGACTTACCTTTTCCGTCACACCTCTGTTTAGAACTCCAGGGTTAAGCGTGCTTATGCTGGAGTAGTGAAAGGATGGGTGACATATAGGGAAGTGATTCGCGATACCGTGCGAGTGAGGCTAAAACACGAGAAAAGGTCAGGTGGTGATTGCAGGGTCAGTAAACAATGATTTCGAGCCTTGGAAAATTAACGCACAGCCGTCTGATGGAATGGGGCCCACGGGCCGAGTGAGCAGGCGGGGATGACCCATTAGCCGTGGGCGATTGGGGTGTTACATCATTTTTCTGTCAAATCGTTCTTCCCATGTTCATAATGAAACGGTTTTTGCGTTCAGCAATTTTATTCTTAAATTTCACTTCCATATTATCCGTCTTCCCACATACTTATATATATATGCATAATGATAAACATGTATTTGGTATTATGAAAACACATATTTACTATCTATTTAAACTTTATTTTGATTCTTTTTAAATATTTATGTTCAAATATAAATACCAAATAAAATATATTCATATTACATTTAAATATATTTATGTTTTATCAAACATGGTGTTAGAATAACAACAAACAATAACAAGATAATCCAGCCGTGTAGCAAGGTGTTTTGCCTAGTCTATAATAATAAAGTTGAGTATACTCTTTCCTCCTTCCGTCACCTCAGCGAAGGATGCTCCTCCAACCAAACTCATCACATATATACTCCCTGCTCTAATCCCTAATCATCTTTACTAATAACTCCCTGCATATGCGTTTTACTGGATACAAAACTTAAGCATCCAAGCACTACCGCTCCAGCGAACTCGAGCAATATAACCCCGGGGAAATTCACCACCGCGTCCAGTGATTGACTTGAAACCACTTGATGTACGCCACAATCTCTCTAATACCATTTACCTTGACTGTTTATTTGTTACTATTGTCTGAAATCTTTTTAATGGTTTTGCAGCTTGGTTACTATTGTCTGAAATCTTTTAATGGTTTGTTCAGCTCCTGGAAGCTCCTTTTGTGGTATGTAGGCAGGACGGAGAGATTACAGTAACGGAAGATATCATAAACTCAAACGACATCTAAGAAGCCAAGTATAACAATTAACAAAGGCAGTCAAGTCATCAGCATTGGCTTACCCGCTTATTCCCTTCTTCACGAGCTTCTACGCTCTATCAAATCCATTTCCACCGGTTTGTTATTATGTCCGTTGCAATATGGTTATGAGAACCATATCATTAGATCTTCTCTGAATCATAAATGTTGTGCGTTTTCATGTAGATGACAGTGTAACAGAGATAACTACAAAGAACCGCCCAAAAGACCGTCTTTCATTGGTTTCTGAATTTGTTTCTGGCCATTAAATACCAGACTGAAGTAGCAAACTTATCTGAGAAGAAAGAGGATCTTTGAAAGTTTGTATTGCTGTTTGGAGATTCAGAGAGAATTGAAAGCTCATAATATATTCCTTTGACGGAACTAAGAAAAGCTGAGTCTCACGCCTTTGCTTGCAGGTAAGATTATAAACTAAAAACTTCACATGTAAATGAATGTTGTCTCGTTTTAACCTGCGTTTGGTTTTGGTTCTAAAAGCTTCAAGGATTGATCAAAATCAATATATCCAACCTTCATAAAACATTTTAACCACTGGAAACCTTGGAAAAAGTTTGAAGTTGCTATGTTAGATACTTAGATATGATGGCTTTGGCTTAGATATCAACTTCCAACACCATGGTGAAAAGACTCAAATACTGGACCACAACCTAAAAACTATAACCACCACACTAGCTTGCCCTATGAGCCACATGAATCCTTTTACAAAACAACCTAAGTTCAAAAGTTAAAGCCAGCTACAAAAAAACTAAGTTCAAAAGCGACAACCGATAACGGAACAAAATTGCCATCATCCACCTTAAATACCTACTAAATATATACAATTTTGACATTATCTTTACCAATGGCTAGGTAACCATCGATCGCCACACCAGCACCTCTCCGTACTTGCACTTGAAACACTATCTCCACTTTATCATTTTAAATATTACTAATATATATTTTCAAAGATTTGCAATTTTAACAAATCTAAACTCACCACCGTAGGTTATACAGAGAGAGCATGAAGAAAACAACACTAAACACTTACAAAATACACCAAAACAATCCCCACTAAACCTTTATTGTTTACGAACAACATTACTACTACAAGTTCGCAACATCCTTATATTATACGAAAATATTAAAATTGATAAATGTCATAGTCAAATGATGTTGGGTGTAGCAGAGTTTTTGCTTAGTATTTTCTACAATTTCATAAGAGCAATATCCCGTCTTTCATCAACCTTTTATGTAACCTTAAAACAAAAACACGTACTATGTTACACCCATTATATCTACGAAACACATTATATAAAACTTACCCCAGCAGACTGCACATATAAAAATATAACCACATTAAAAGCTTTACATGGCCAAATTACACAACAAATCACAAATTTTAAAGTCAATAAACCCGCACGAAACACGTGTATACCACTAGTTTTACTAATAAAATAATGAACCAGAGACCAAACTAACTTTTTCTGTTCAATATAACTGAATAATTTAAACGATCAGTACGTATAATATTTGTTGGGAGATCTAAGGGCATGTTCAAAGGGGGCACACTAAAAAGTGTGCTTAAGGTTAAAATATTAGTAAAATAATGTATTTTGTCTAAGAACATGAGAAATACTCAAAGGGAGATCACTTTATTTATGGGTGTGCTTAAAATTAAAAAATTAATAAAATAATGAGAGAAGAAAATTTATACTAAAATTGATGTGAAAATAAAAAAAACACAAAATACAACTCCAAATTAAACATACAAACATTTTATTGAATTAACATACAAACATTTTATTTATATTTTATTGAATTAAATATACAAACATTTTATTTAATTAATACAACGTTTAATGTCCAAATTTATTCCATATATTCTCAATCAAATCCTCTTTTAATTGGTGATGTGCTTGTCTATCACGAATTCTTGTGTGAACATCACCGAAACCCTCGATATTCGAAGCCCTGCTTACTGAAAACGAACGAGACGGAGTGGTTCCGGTTTCATTTTCTTGTTCGAATTCGTGTTCGTCATAGAGAGAGTATGAATCTCGTTCATCTTCAACAATCATATTATGCAGTATGAGACATGCTCTCATAATATATGCAATTTTACCTTTCGCCCATAAAAGAGATGGATTTTTAATCATCGCGAATCTAGATTGGAGGACTCCAAATGCACGCTCAACATCTTTTCGTACACCTTCTTGATGTTCTGCAAACAAACGATGTTTCGGGTGTTGTGGTCGTGGGATGGATTTAACAAATGTCGCCCATTCGGGGTAAATACCATCCGTCAGATAGTAACCCAATTTATACTCCCTTCCGTTGACATTGTACTTGAGTACGGGAGCTCGACCGTGAATTATGTCATTAAATACTGGTGATTGGTCAAGTACATTTAAATCGTTAGAAGTACCTGGCGCTCCAAAAAATGCGTGCCATATCCAGAGATCTTGTGAAGCTACCGCCTCCAAAACAATCGTTGGTTTCCCGGTGCCTCGTGAATACATTCCTTTCCAAGCGGTTGGGCAATTCTTCCATTTCCAATGCATACAGTCGATGCTTCCAACCATCCCGGGAAAACCCCGTTGTTCCCCATAAAAGAGTAGCCTTCGAAGATCATCTTCTGTGGGTCGGCGTAGGTATTCATCGCCAAACAAGTCAACTATTCCGACGACGAAATGTTCCAAACATTCACGAGCCGTTGTTCCGGCAATACGTATATATTCGTCAACACCATCCGCCGCACCCCCATATGCTAATATTCGAATAGCTGCAGTACATTGTTGTAGCGGTGATACACCATTCCGGAAGGTTGCATCCTTTTTTGGTCGAAAATATGGAACTTCTTCAGTGAGACGATTGACAATACGCAAGAACAATGACTTGTTCATTCGAAATCGTCTGCGAAATAACTTCTCCGGGTAAGTCGGATTATCACTAAAATAATCGTTCCATAACCGATTGTGACCTTCTTCCCGTTTTCTATCGATATAGATACGAGTTTTCTTCTTGGACGGAATTTCCTCTGCCATAGCTTCTAATTCTTCATCGTATTGGTCTTGAAAAAACTCTTCAAAACTATCATCATTAGCGTCATAATGATAGTGAAAATTGTTGGAAGAAGATGCCATGAGAAAGGAATAAGTGAGAGAAGAGAATTGTATAATAAGAAAGGAATAAGTGAGAGAAGAGAATTGTATGTTCATTTTAAGAGAAGAGAGTTGTATTTATATAAATTATAGAAGATAGTTGTAACTACTTGTAACTACTTGATCAGTCCAAAAAAACATGTGATACTTGATGTAACTAAAATCCAAAAACAAGTAACTACTTCTTACACGGACAAACACATGTGACACTTGATCAGTTCTGAAAATAAAATACATTACACAATTTCAGCATCCTAAACTAACATGATTATGGCCACTGCCATTGCTAACACAGTGCAGCAAACACAGACCATGTGAAACCATGGTTTCTTCTCACCTAACTCAGCAACAAGCCTCTCCAGGTTGACCAACCTCTGATCTGAAAGCCTCTCCAGGTCGCCCAACCTCTGGTCTGCAAAGCTTTGTAGGTCCCTGAGCTGCATCATATGTGTTGCAAAATCAGGTTCAGCTTGAGCCTCCTCTTCATCCTCAGCAAGACCAAGTAGCAGATTGTAGTAACTGCTATCAGCCTCGTCTTCAGAACTATAGTCCAAGGGGCTGTTGATGCCGTAGTCGTAGATTGAGTCAAGTCCCATGTCTTCTTCAACCTGAAACCAAAACAGATTCATAAAACCAAACAGATTCATAAAGCAATACAGATTCATAAAGCAATACAGATTCATAAAGCAAAGCCATAAAACATAAAACACATACTGATTCATTAAAACATAGCGAAAGTTCATTACAAGACTGATTCATAAAGCATTACAAGACTGATTCATAAAACATTACGAGACTTCAAACGCATACAGACTCTTTTTAATGACTTTCTCATCTTCATCAAGAGTGTCTTTGCGGGCAATGAGGGTGTCAAGAAGTGACATCTTTTGGAGTTCTTTCTTGGCCTCCAACTCTTTCTGTTTGATCTCCCATATCTGACTAATGTTTGCAGATGGTGCATCCTTCTCTTTCCCTTTGTTCCTTAACCTTTTCATGGCCTTTATACCAGGAGGCCTGCTCTCGTGCTCACCAACTACAGATTCTGGTGTCTCTTCTGCTTGACTAGAAGGCTGAGAACTCGGTCGTGGACTAAGAAAAGGGGTTTGGGTTTGAGCAGAGGAGAAGTTTAGACTGGCAGAAAATCTATCATAAGGGAAGTTTTGAAGACTAAAGTATGATTGTGACTGACTAGGATTATTGTTTGAATCCATAGGAATGAATTCATACAAAGAAGAAGACGATGAAGAGAGATTGAGTTCACAATCTCGGGTTTAAATGGGAGTAGTTGTAGTTCATTTTTACCTAATAACTATTACCTACTTCAATCAAGTCAGACACTTATTGCAGACATTAGAGTGTTTTGTTAAAGTTTACAATATCATTTAAGTAAAAGTATTGATGGTTAGCTTTCAGATCACTTTATTGTTTTTAAACCAATGAAACTAGGAAACAATTGGTAACCCACTAGTTAACTCAAAGCAAACTGAAACACGAGAAAAGGAAAGTCGAAATCAAAAGCTAGCTAAACTATTCAACTAATAAACACAACAAACAGAAACACGAGAAAAGCTATCTAAACACAACAAAAACTCAATTCAAGCATCGGTTATTTAAAAAACAGAAGACTAACCTTTTACTCTCGGTAAAAGCTTCTTTGTTGTTGCTTATCCGGTTGAACTCTCAGCCTGTTGAGTATCCGCAACTTGAATCCTCATCATAAACAAAACAAAAGAGAATGTTATATACAACTTGAAGTCGATTTAATAGTGAACAAAATCAAATCAATACAATGAACGAAACCTAATAATAATCGAAACCTATATCGAAACCTATATCCAAACCTAAATCGAAACATAAATCAAAATCTAAATCGAAACCTAAATCGAAACCTAAATCGAAACCTATATCGAAACCTAAATCGAAACCTAAACCGAAACCTAAATCGAAACCTATATCGAAACCTAAACCTAAATCTACATCGATGTGAACGACAAAACGAAGGAGACGAGGGAAAGAAAAGATCAGAGACGAGGAGACGAAGCGAGAAAAGATCTCAGAGACGAGGAGACAAAGAGACGAAGCGAGAAAAGATCTCAGAGACGAGGAGACGAAGAGACGAAGAGAGAAAATATCAGAGACAAGAATACCTTTCGTCGCCGTCGCCGTCGCCTTTCGTCGCCTTCGCCGTCGGTGAGGAGGAGAGAAAAGAGACGAGACAAGATCGGTTGGAACTCTTCGCGAGAGAGAGAGATAGAATGTGCAAGCCCTAATTTGGGCCAATATCTGCTTGCCACGTCACCAACACATGCCCTTAAGCACTGATCTTATTCTGGACCTCCCAAACTGATCTAAGCCCAATTTTGAATTAAATTCTATTTTTTTAAGCCCAAGCACATGGTTAGTGTTCCCCCTTTGAACATGGCCTAAACTGAATAGTTTAAACGTTGAGTACATATAATTTAAGATACTTCATAAATTGAGGTTTTCAGCATTATTGGTTGAGTTTTAACTTATGGCTTTACTTTTATTTATTTTTAAAGCACTAATCATAATTAATCATGATGTAGTTTACTGTTAAAGTTTTGCTAAATCATCTACAAATTGTTTTTCATATTTTACTTTTTTTTAAAAGCAACTATTAAAATGTTTCAAAAATTGTAGTATCTTTCTAGTACAAAATTATATACAGCTACAACAATAAAAATTATAGACTAAATCTTAAAGCTACATTTCTACATCTCCGATTTAACCAAGCATCCCTTTTCTAATAGTTTCTTAAAGATTTGGCCAATTAAAAGAAAACATGTCGTTAATTAGTTTCTCAGCACTTTTATAGTTTGTTTTATATGATTCTTCACATTTCTATGTTTTGATTATTATTACTAAATGCTGGTGACAAACTCTGTAAGAGACCGTTGATGGCATAATATCTGTCATATAAGAAAAAATAACAAGAATAAAACATAGAAGAATCAAATAAATAAAAAAACAGTACCCAACCATAATAGCTAAAGGAATCAACTTGTATACAAAATTTGAAATCTAGAGTAATAGAGTTCAAATTTAGATCAGCCTCCATGGTGCTAGAGAGATACATATCATCATAGATGATATCAACCACAATGATGATCCTCTTAAATTCAATCCTGCTGCTGTAATTTAAACAAACCTCAACATCAATACTTATCATTTTGATAAAAGAATATGCTATCTTGATTAAGATCTTAACGATTCAATCAAACCTTGGTTCTGGCTGCTGTCAGGCATAGCAGGTGGAGAAGACGATGATGCGTTCGATGATGAGTTCGAAGAGTTCCCAGGATTCAAGCAGTCTGGTCCAAATACACCTTCCAAAACATTAAGAAAAACTTCAAATTAACTATATGTTTCAATTGACAATCAATAATACCAAAATTTGTTTTTCTTACATTGCTTAATGCAAGGCAATGTGGGGAGATTCATAAGATTGCTGTAACCCTCACGGCATTCGCAGCTGTATTTAAACAGATTTTTCTTTTTGCAAATCCCTCCTCCACAATTCATCCAGTGACAAACTATAGAGAAACGTCTAGAGTCATATATATATATACACACAATCACACATCATGGATGGAGAAGCAAATTAGATTAGGGATCATGCATGGTACCATCTAAAACTGAAGCATTGTTGTCTTTGGGAGGCGTTGGAGGCTGTGCTGGAGATCCTGCCTCACCGCAAGTTAGATCAAAGGTACCTAGAATGATGAATACATATATAAATATGTTATATATGATCAAACCAAACTAACTAGTGTTCAACAGATATATAAGGATAGAAAAATTTACAGTTGGGTATGACGCAAGGAAGAAACTTGAGGTTATGATTAAGCTGCTTCCAACCACTATCACATTCACACTCATACATAAAAGTTGCCTTTGAAGATGCTTTGCATGTCCCTTTCCCACATACCACTACCTTGCATATATTATCTTTTTTTTTTCTTTTTGAGAGAAGTTAAATCAGCCAACTTAACGTGAGTCACAACTACTAGGGATGAAAAAGGTTAAGAAGAGGAAGTCAAACCGGAAATAGGAGAGAGTAGATCCCAAGTAGCTGTCTTCTGGTAGATTAGAAGTAAAGCTGCAACGAAGGAGAATGTGTTCGCAACACAAGCCATGAATCTTTCTTCAAAGTACAGAAAAACAAATCTGAAAAGTACTAACAATATGATATACAAAATGAAAACGAATGAGCGTTATATAAACTGGTTGGGGATTTGGTAAGTGTGTAGCACCATCTCTGTGCCTATATTTCTTTCTCTAATACATTATGAATTTTGTTATAGAAGGAGATTATTTTCCTTTTATGTCTTTAATTTTTCTTCTAAAATTATTATAATTAAAGTAGTTATATTTTTATTTTAAATATAAAATTTATTTTAAGAAATATTATAAATAATTTCTTTTATTTTATATTTGCAAACTTTTCTATAAAATAGTGATATTATTCAAATCCATATTATTTGGTTCACAACAAAAGTACATAAAAACATTTGATCTTTTTAAAACAATTATAGTTAACAAAAAAAAAGTTGTTTATTATATTCATAATTATAAAATTAGCAGACCAAAATCTAATAATGAAAATAAAAAGGATGACTTTAAAATAGTAGTATATTATTTTTTCTCCAAAAATAAAGAAAAATAAAACTATATTTAGAGTAAAAGACAAATGTGGATTGTAGACAATTTTCATCTTTAATAACTTTTAGTGTAAAAATAGAGATAAGTTGGAGATACCTAAGGTGCAAAGATGGTAAAGTATCCAGGGTTGAAGAATTCTTGTATGAATATCTTATAAATAAAACAATAAGATTTGTACATATATAATTAATTTAAGTTTTAAATTTGAATGAATGATGGGGAGATTAATGGTGCTGGATAATTAATCTATGAAGCAAGTCTTCATGCTTAAAGCAGGACGTTGATATTCTATTTGTGCTTAAACGATTTCCTGTCTCCGTATCATATTTTCCTATTACTCTGAGTAAAATGGAAAATTTCTAGTAAGTGGAGATTTTTCTAGATTTTAGGCTATAAAATACTTTATCCTAGATTTTGACTACAAAAACCTATAAAAGGAACTACTAAACACTAGAAGAATGTGATCGAATATTATTTACTCTTACCTATAGAAGTAGGTAGCTCGAACTAAGGTTTATAAAACAATATATTATACTCCTACTCTATTGATCAATAGAACATTATCATTGATCAATTCTTCTGATTTTACTGTTTTACTTCATGTTTCCATAGTATCACGAAGAATCCTTCTTATTTTACCCAAACTGTTTTGGGTTAAAGGGAGAAGAATAACATGTACTACGTGACGACGATCGGAAGTGACCATGAATAGCCCTTGGCCACCATGGTCGCCACCGACTTACGAACCCAGCTTGAAGCCTTGCAGAGGCAACTCACTGTGATAAATCTGCCAGAGAGAACAACTACACCCCGTATGTATACTGAAATCATCTCATAAATCAAAATTTTGAAAAAAAGATGAAAGGATTCTAAAAGTAGTTTGAGCAGAGCGTACAAAAGATGTCGCAACTTGAAGCTGAAAACTTCGTTCTCTGAGAAGAATAATTGACCTGCAACACTACGAGGCGAATACACCATATGTTTTTAATTCTAAGCAATTCGCTCCCTCATAGAACGGCTTATTTTTGTTGCTCCCCTGATCCAGAGAAGCGTTCTAGATTTCTATGCGGACACCCTATCACAGATGAGATCGCCTTGATCGAGATGCTGAGAAAATTCTCTTTTCTAAGTAAGAGAATGTACAACATGAATAATGATCCAGAAAATAATATGACCCAATACAAGCAAAAACTATCCAGAAAGAACTATGAGAAGTTACCATGTTCAAGGTCTTATATCAACGATGACTGAACATGCTCTACAATGGTATATCAACTTGCCCAACACATCGCTACATTCCTTTGCAACTCTTACCTACAAATTTGTTTGCAAGTAGCATGAACTTGAAAAAGACGTCTGGCGATCTATATGCGATCCTCCAACACCATGTTGAACCCATGTGTATACATAGCGCGCTTTAACCATGAAAAGGCATCCATCCCCGGATGTAACGCCTCGACAGCTATCTCTGCCTTTAAGAGAGGCCTCCTCAGCAACGGTAATTTTTACAAAGAAATTACCAAGTATCAGTGCAGAAACATGGAAAACTTCCTATCCCGAGCATATGCACAAGTGAAATGGGAGGAGGATTCAGCATACCGAATCAAACATTCCACAAGGATATAAACAAGAAAAGCAGTAAAGACGACAAAACTATAAAAAATTAGGCAAGAAACAAGAGGAAAGAACCATGGGAGATTTCACCATCGACTCATAGATAAAGGCGAATCAATGCTAGTATTGACATGGCCAGACATCTCAAATCTCTCCATCTCAAAATCAGAATTGGTCAACATTCTGAGGCAGATGGGCTCCTAGGTCAGGTGTCCCAAGAAAATGAAAGGTCACATGTATTTTGTGTCCGTAATTTATGAGTATTTGAGGGAGACTTGGATCACATTCATGAAGCTTTCAATAGCTTTGAGGAGTGAAAGATACTGGTGGAGAATAAAAATTAGAAGAAGATAAAGAGGCTTCGTATTGATAATTGTTTGAAGTTTTGTTGATCATAATTCAATCAGTTTTGTAGAGATGCAGGTATTGCTAGGCATCATACAATTGATATAGACCACAAGAGAATGGTGTGTCATAGAATATGAACCATACATGCTGGAGAAGGTGCGGTGAGAAGAGTTTTTGGGCTGAAACAGTGGATACGGCTTGTTATTTGATCAATATGGGACCACAAACATACATTGAGTGTAGAATACCTTATGAGGTGTGGTCAAGAACATTTGTTGATTACTCAATTCTTATAATATTTGGTTGCACCGTTTACTATCATGTTAATGAAGGAAAACTAGAACCAAAAATGCAAATAAGGAAGTGTTGCTATGGAGAGGACGTCAAGGGATACAGTGTTTACTCTCCATCAAAGAAACGAGTTGTAATGAGCAAGACTGTTGTGTTTGATGAGAGTTCTATGCTCAGCGTTTCAGCTGAGTCCATGTTTGAAGCAGAGAATGGATAGCAGGTGGAGCTATAGGAAAACCTGTCTGACTACCCAGGATCGGCCGATCATGTGTCACAAATCGATCGATCAATGCAGAAAACACAGGATCAGGCGATCACAGAGATCAGATCGACCGAGCAACGTACAATGTATCGATCAATCCATGTATGCTCAAAAACCCGAGGCTTCTGGAAGCCAAAGTGTTACGTTTGACAAAACGCAATATTGCTAAGGATAAAACAAGGAGAGTTAATTTCAGGCCAGCAGAGAGATATCAGTTTGAGGATATGGTGGGTTATGCACTACATGTTGCAGAGGAAGTGGATACTTATGAGCCACTAGCTTACAGAGAAGCTATTTCAAGTCATGCATATGAGAAATGGTTTTGCAGTACCATCTAGGAGAAATGTTGTAACTTGCAAGTGAATTTTTCACTTGTCACACTACCATCTAAGAGAAATGTTGTAACTTGCAAGTGAATTTACAAAATCAAATATGGACAATCACCAGATGAGAAAGTTAAATATAAAGCTTGATTTATTGCCAGACGTTTCAGTCAAAGAGAAGGAGTTGACTACAAGGAGATCTTCTCACATGTGGTCAGACAAACTTCTATCATAATGTTATTAGCAATTGTAGCACATCATGATTTGGAGTAGGAGCTAGCAACTTGATGTGAAGACTGCTTTTCTTTATGAAGAGCTTGAAGAAGATATTAATATGACTCAGCCTGATGGTTTCCTGGTATAGAAGATCTTGTGTGCAAGTTGAAGAAGTCACTATATGGAGTTAAGTAGTCTCATACAGTATGCACAAGGCCAGAACTTGCACATGCAATTAGTGTTTTGAGCAGCTTTATGGTTCAGCTAGAAAAGGAGCACTGGTTAGTTGTGAAGAGGATTTCCGGTACCTTAAGGGTACATATGATGTTGGTCTTGTCTATGGAGAAGATAATATGGGCATGGTTAAATGATACTATAATTCTGATTATGCAGAAGATGTGGACAACATGAAATCTATGACTGGTTATGTATTTACTTCAAGTAGTTTTGTTGTGAGATGGAAAGCGGCTTTATAGTTGTCTATGACTTTGTGTACTACCGAGGTAGAGTATATGGTATTAACATAAGCTGCTAAGGAAGAGATATGGCTGAGAGGATTGGTCAGCGATCTTCGTCCTCATAATGATCAGGCTACTGTGTACTGTGATAGCTTGAGAGATATCTATTTAGACAAAGATCAAGTTCATCATGAGAGATCCAAGCGTATTGATTTAAGATACCATTTTCATAGAGATGAGAAGAGTATTCAAGTGAAGAAGGTAGGAACAATCGATAATCTTTCATATATGTTCACTAATCTGGTTCCTCACAGCAAGTTCATGCATTGTTTTGACTTCTTGAACATATAAAAATGTTAATTTGACCCTTAAGGGGCATCTGTCTTGAAAGAGGAAATGGCCCAAGTGAGGGCATCTTGATATGAGGAGCATCTGGTATGATGGGACATCTAATATCTAATTCGATGGAACATATGTGTCAAAGAGAGTTTGGTACATATGTATTATGGGCATGAAGACGTGCATTACGGTACGTCTAATTATGGAGAATCCAAGTTAAGGTGGAGATTTGTTGAAATATGCCTTAACTCTGAAGAGTGGCATCGATCGGCTGATATTGGTGTCAAGGATCAACCGATCTCTGGCGGGGATTGACTGATCCATGCGGCATGGATCGCCTGATCCATGTCAAATACGAGAAAATAGGAAACTAGTTATTAAACAGTTTATATTTAGTCTATAAGGCTTTGGCCCTAATTTGTGGCACATATTGTACTCTGAAAAACTTGCATCCATCAATAAAGTACTTTCTTTTCCCGTAAACGTAGCATTAGTGGTAAACCAGGTTAAATATCTATGTCTTTGCTATTGTTTATCAATCTATTAATCGTTTTTTCACGTATGTTACAACATCATGCTCTTCATCGCCTTCCTCACTTTGCATGTTTAGGGCATCCACCATATCTGTAAATTTTGATTCGGCATACGCCTTTGGTTTGGGCTTCAAGAATTGTGCTTGTTCTCGAACATTTATCCTTGTATCCATGGCTAAGGGTTCTAGATCTAGGTTTTCTATTTTGAGTCACATTGGACTTGTGAAAATTTTATGTATGTGGTTAGTCAAGTGTCTTGGCTTTGAGTTTTTGTGTTTTATATTCTCTATCTAGGCATTCCTTTTTAAGTTTAGGATTTGATTTTGATGGGTTGTGTCCTAGCTTCTTGGTGACCCTTATTTTGCTAGGTTTCATTTTCAACATCAAAATGGTTTTTATACTGGTAATGAGAGCATTTAGATTTCTTTGATATGAGTTGGAATTTCAAGTCTCTTTAAGGTTGTATCGATTTTCATTTGTTTTTTACTACTTTGGTGTTTTTGCCTTTTACTACTTTATGTTTTTTTCTAATTTAGAGATATTTATATCAAATGTCAACTAATCTCCCAAAAAGATAGTATTGACGATTAGTTCGGCCTTGGGTTTTCTAATTAATGGTAAGACATGCATGATCCCAGTTTTACTTGGCGAAGTCGTAGAAACTTAGTTCTTGGCAAAATTTAAACTCAATACAGACGATTTTACGCTCTATCCTAGGGGTTGTCACAAGCCGGTTATTTGATATTTTCGGTATATTTGATACTCGGTTTGACTTGTGTGAGTAGTAACAAAGTTTACTTGTACTTGGTTTATTAAAAACGAGTATTTACAGTTTCAAGTATTTACTAAAAATATTGAACTTGCAAATTACTTGTCTTGTTTTATTACTTATTATTTATAAATTACTTACAAGTTACTTGATAATTATTAGTAAATTATTGCTATTTTTTTGAAATTTTAACCTAAATAACTTTATGATTTATAAATAATAGTTCATTATTTTCATATATTTTAGTCAATTCGAAAAACATAATATATATGAAAGAAAAAAAATCAAGATACTTATAAAATATATCATATATATCTGACTCACTTAGGAAAGTCGGAAATATAAACAAATTATTTTACTATGGTTTATGAAAATATATCTTGATTCATTAACAGATGCGAGTAACAAAACCAACCAACGTGAGATAGTTACTTTTATTTATAAGTCAAGTACTGATCAATTAGCGAATATGGGCTAAGACTAATTATGCCCACCCCTAGGCTGATCTACATTTAAACTCTTTTACCATCAGGGTAACACCACACCCTTCCTCTCTTTTTTTGTCATCGTAGTATTATTAAAGGGACAAAGCCCATAAAAGTCAAAGTCCGGAAACCTGAAAAACAAAAGCCCATAATAGGCACTATACATTACACCACACCCTTCCTCATACCACCATGGTAATTTACTTTATGGTTTTCTTTTTCTAGGATTTTATTTTAGATTTTCTTTTAACTTCACCATTTCAGTTTATTTCAAGTCTTATGTGTAGGTTTAAAAGTTTGGTTTGAATTAATAAAATAGTTACAGTAAGAAAGTTCTTATTTTTTACAACTTCTCTATTCTATTAATTTTAATATAGTATAATTGTTGATAAACCTGCATTATTGAGGATGCTCTTACAAACATGGATGTGTAAGTAGCGGACATGGATATGTAATTGTGACGTTGACACTTGATAGCTGAAATCCAAAATATGCGTTGTAATTCAATACATATAATCAAGAGTCATGAAAATAACTATTCATATTAGAGCCAAACAAAATCATTTTAATTGTAGCCAAGATGAACAATTAGAAGCGGTAAAAGCAATGATTTTGCCATGAAAATATTTGGCTACATAGTTAGGTGTTTATTGTAGTGGTTAAGCCTCAATATAAACAAAGTGCAAAGGAACGCATTATTGAGGTTTCATACAAATTGGAATTGTCATTACAAAAAAAAACAAATAGGATTCTTCTTAGGCCATCAATTAAACTTCCTGGACTTCCTTGTAGTTCCAATCCCATCCGCTCAAAAACAGAACACATTGGTGGTAGATGGAGTGCACAACTTTCACTGAATTAAGTTAAAGTGTTTTTAAGATTGCATTTTACTAAGTGGTGAGGCTCAGAGCCGGTCCTAGGTTGTAGAAAGCTAGAAGTAAATAAAAAATGTGGCTAGTTTTTCAAAACAAATAAAAAGACGAAGAAAATAAGTGCTATTGGATTTTTGAAACCAGGTGTGCAGATCTCAATCATTATCATTATATTATACCATTAGACTAAGGCATATTTTGAAAATTTTGTGGCCAAAACATCTTGATATATAAATTAGCTGGAAGCATGAGTTTCATTGGCTTGCTTCAAGGGCCGGCTTTCATGAGGCTAATGTAGTATGTCCCGCAATGGTTTTTTGTACTAAATGAGGTTGCGAATGAGGCTTCTCATGTGAAACCTCAATCAGGAAAATGTCTCTATAGCATTCCTGAAAACCGAAGCTAATGTATTATGTCCACAATGGTGTTTGTAACCATCAAAATACATGAGGAACGGATCATACCTAGCGCTCTGGTAAAGGACGACGGCGACCATGAAAGGGATTTCTCTTTGATCGGTTTATTCTTGTGATTTCAACACTCTTTGGTGTAGATCATTAAGAATAATCTAGAGATCCTTGTCTCTCGATTCTCTGCGTCCAGATCTCGTTCTTTTGACGAAATTGGATTGTCCCTTGCGTCTGGTTCATCTCGTCGGACGGTGTCTTAAAGCTCAGTCGTAGTCTCGGGTTTTCTCGGCTATTATCCACGACGAATCTCTTTCTCAGTCGTAGTCTCGGGTAGTCACGGATTGTCTCTTGCTTCTGGTTCATCACACAGATCACGACGGCCTCTACGCCTACTCTTCGGATCGTCTCTTGCTTCTGGTTCATCACGCAGATCACGACGGCCTCTACGCCTAACCCACGACGTACGTCTAATACACTCCTTGATGTTTGGATGGCACGTTAATCTCTTCTAGGGATGCAACAGATCTTTGTCTGGTGTGTCGATTGGATCCGGCTGTATTGACGTATCAGATCATTTGAATCTCTCGACGTATTATGGATATCAAAAGCTTTATTGTTCGTCGAACGTTGTAACCATAAATATTGGGAATTAGTGTCACTGTTAACCAATATACTCCTTGGTATATTTGCGGAGCTTTACACTGTGTACTCTACAGTTTTATACCAAGGATATTAGTACGTTGGTACTATGTACTGTGTACTCCTTGGTATATCGGCAACGTTTTATAGTACGTTGTGTTCGCTGGTGAGTTCCTCATATAGGATCCTCATCTAGAATGGGGTCTTCTCACTTAGCAGATATCAAAGGCAAGGGCTTGCTATACGAAGACGGTGATGAACCAATAAAACTCACGGATCATGACGATGCTTTTGTCATTAAGGAATTCAGGTTATCTCTCATTGGCAAGATCATAAATCTGAGGACACAAAAGGTGGAGAAGCTCCTCCAAACAATTCCATCACAATGGGTTTACAAGAGAGGATTACAACAAACGATATGGGAAATGGAAAGTTTCTCTTTAACTTCAGCTCTGAGGAGGATCTTAACTCTATTCTTCGACATAGTCCTTTCCATTTCAACTTCTGTATGTTCGTGCTGGTCAGATGTGAACTTATAGTTCATGATGACTATCCTTGGGTGATTCCATTCTGGGTTCAACTGGTTGGTTTTCCCCTGCACCTATGGACCGACAAAAACTTGAGGAATATTGGTGAGAGAATTGGACATGTTGATACTTTGGAGCTATCTGAGGGTCGTATGCTCATACAGATAGATTCGCGTCGGCCATTAAAATTCTCAAGGAAAGTTCAATCTCCACAAAGGGATGAAGTCACTATCGAGATCAAATACGATATGATGTTTAAGCACTGCACCATCTGTGGGTTACTCTCTCATGAGAAAGGATACTGCCCTACTACTAGTATTCATACTAGGCTCCAGCAGCCGAGTGAGCGCTCTGATGTTTTCTCCAGGGTTCAGGTTCCATTGGTGCGTCATACGCAGCACTCTATAGCAAATGAGGAACTTGAGAATATTCAAGTGCCTCGAACATCATGGCAACATAGGAATGATCAGGTTCATGGTGAGTTGAGATCGGACATACATCATGCAAGAGAGCGTCCCTACGAGAGTCAATCTCGCTTCAGAGGTAGCTATGATTCACGAGGGGAGGTATGTACAGCAAGAGTGTTCAGGAATGGACAAGACTACTATAGAAGTAACATAAATGGAGGAGGTCGATATGAACCATATCACCGCAAAGTAGAGCAGAGATGGAGAGCCAAATCACCAACAAATCTGATAAGTGAGGATGATAGAAGGCGCCATGATAGGGAGAAGGGCTCTGAGGACCTTCGTGAGGGCAATTATGTTGCCCCACTAGATATTGTTCCTTATGAACAAATATCAGCTATCCATGAATCTCCAGAGGCTGAACAGCAGAAGAGTGGTGAAGTTTGACAAAGGAGGATGATAGGGAGTAAGATTGTGACCCTAACATCAGGGGACAATCCTATGGAGAGCAATGTGCCTACCCGTACTAAGGGAGCAACTCGAGCACTTACTTTCTCTACTTCTCTTGCGCCTGAGACCAAGGAGGTTCAGATTATTGGGGCACTGGATGATATGGAGTTGGATGAGCAAGATGATAGTATGGAGGGATTTGTGTCAAGTGAGGATGACTTGCTAGGAGAGGAGCTCTTAGAATCTAAAACTAAGTGGCCAGAACCATTATATGTTGTGGAAAGGAGGTCAAAATCAGCAAAGAAGGCAACAAAAGTATTGAAAATTGGTGCCAAGAGGGATGCTCCATTGGGCTTCCTAAGCAAGAAACTAGAGCTCCTTCGTCGGGGATCTCCAAGCAAACGATCCAAGTCTCTGGGATCAAGTTCGACTGGTGGAGTTGGTAGATCTGGACAACACAGTGCAAAGAGGACGAGAGATAGGCAGGCAAAAAAAGAGGAAGTGACGAGGCCTAAAAACTCATCCAATATGGAACCATAAAGACGATTAGTTGGAGCTGTAGAGGGATTGGGAACAACCTCACAGTTTGACGCCTCAAGGAGATGTGCCAGAAGAATCGCCCAGGACTTGTGTTCCTTTCAGAGACAAAGAATAATAGGTCTATGTTGCAAAACATTAAGACTGACTTAGGATTTGATCGTTTGTTTACCGTAGAGCATCTTGGCCTTAGCGGTGGTTTAGCTTTATTTTCATTAGAAGAATTTCAAATTGATGTTTTGTTTTCAAATAGCAGAATGATTGACGTTGAGGCAATCATTAATGGAATAAAAGTCTATATGACATTTGTGTAAGGTGATCCTATGTTAGAACAAAGAGAACAAGTATGGGAACGTTTTACGCGTTTCTCAACAACAAGAATTGGACATTGGTTTATGATAGGCGACTTTAACGAAATAACAAGCCACGGTGAAAAAGTGGGTGGAAGACCTCGATTGGATAGATCTTTCTTGCCGTTCAGACAAATGCTTAAAGACTGCGGAATGCTGGAATTTTCATGCTCAGGGAATATGCTATCATGGGTTGGAAAAAGAGCAGGAGGATCTACAGTCCGATGTCGATTAGACAGGGCTGTAGGCAATGAAGATTGGCATGAATAATTTCCACATTCAGTGGTAAACTATATGAGGCTGTGGGGACCGGATCATCGTCCGATTCTTGCAAATATCCTTTCAAAGCCAGTGAGAAAGTCGAAATCTTTCAAATTCGACAAAAGGTGGATTGATAAAGAGAAATTCAACAAGTTATCTTGGAGGGGTGGAAATCACCAGATCTTCCCCTAATGCAGATATCATGGAGCATATCTCAAGTTGTCGTAAGGCACTTGGATTATGGAGGAGGCAGAATGATCCAAACTCCGGGAAACAAGTGGAGGAGCTAAAGGAAAAAGTGGAGGGGATGTACTTGAATGATGATGCTACAACTGAGGAAATAGCGGAGGCTTTGAAGGAATTATCTGATGCTCTTAAGGCGGAAGAAATGTTATGGAAACAAAAGAGTATAAACTTCTTGCTTAAAGAAGGGGATCGAAATACACAATTTTTCCACTCGGTAACAAAGCAACGGAGAGCAAGGAACAAGATCACCCAACTTCTTTATTCAAATGGAAATGTTGTGGAAGATGAGGATGGCTTAGTTGCTATTGCTACTACCTACTTTAGAGAGTGTTCGAGACATCTAATCTGGAAAATATTGACGAGGCTCTTTTAGAGGTTTCCACGAAGATTACCGGGGCGGATAATGAGAAGCTTACAGCTCCGATTACGGAATGGGAGACAAAATTAGCTTTGTTCGCGATGCATCATGAGAAAGCCCCAGTTCCATATGGAATGACGACACTTTTTACCAGAAATATTGGGACATCGTAAAGGAGGACCTAACCCTTATGGTTAACCAATTCCTTTTTGAATGAACAATAGCAAATGGCCTTAATGACACAAATATTTGTCTTATCCCTAAGGTGGAGAAACCAAATGAGATGGTCAAGTTTAGGCCCATCAGTTTATACAATGTTAGTTACAAGATAATCTCCAAGGTCTTATGCTAGAGATTACAAAAAGTTCTCCCAGATCTAATCTCCGAAACCCAATCAACATTTGTTGCTGGTAGACAAATCTCGGATAATGTCATGATTGCACAAGAGATGTTTCATGCGCTGCGAACCAAACAGAATGGACGAAATAAGAGGATGGACATCAAAACAGACATGAGTAAGGCGTATGATCATATGGAATGGCCTTTCATCCAGGCAGTGATGCAAAAGATGGGATTCTCAGAAACTTGGACTGGATGGATCATGTGCTGTATAACTTCGGTTCGGTATAAAGTACTTTTAAATGGGCAACCAAGAGGAAACATTGTCCTGGTAAGAGGCCTACGTCAAGGAGATCCTTTGTCTCCTTTCATCTTTATTCTATGCACGGAAGCGCTCGTTAGTCTTCTCAATCATGCGGAGAATCAAGGAAAGATAACGGGGATGTGTGCAACACACGCTTGTCCCTCGATATCTCACCTTCTCTTTGCTGATGACAGCATGTTCTTTTGTAAGGCGGAGCCCTGTGAATGTGAGGAAGTAGTGAAAGAGCTTAGGAAATATGGTGGGGCGTCTGGTCAATGTACCAACTTTGAGAAATCTTCTTTGCTCTTTGGCAAGAAGATAAATGCCCAAACTCAATAACTGATTAGAGATAAGCTTTGAATCCAAAACGAGGAAGGGATAGGGTCTTACTTGGGAATACCGAAAGATATTAGTGGATCCAAATGCAAACTTTTTGCTTTTCTCAAGGACAAGTTGGTGCATAGAGTGAATGGATGGAGGGGTAGATGTTATCCAAAGGTGGGAAGAGGTCCTAATCAAATCTATACTACTAGCACTCCCGACATATGTGATGTCTACCTTTTTACTACCACTAGAGACATGTGAAAAACTTGCTAGTGCCATTGCACAGTTTTGGTGGAGCTCAAACCCACCTAAACGAGGTATCCACTAGGCAAAATGGGACAAACTCTGCAAACCACGAAATGAAGGAGGCCTGGGATTTCGTTTGATACATGAATTCAACTTGGCTTTGTTAGCAAAACAATTGTGGAGACTTGTCCAATTTCCAGACTCACTGGTGGCTAGGGTGCTAAGAGGGAGATATTATCAGACGAGTTCGCCTTTGCGTTCAATGTCGGTAACCAGTCCATCATATGTCTGGAATAGTATTTCGGCGGCACGAAGTTTACTATTATTGGGTATTAGACAGAAGGTCCATTATGTACATGATACTAAGGTGTGGGAGGATCCTTGGATCCCGACAATACCAGCCATGCCGGCCTCCTCGTCTGCTCCAGTACTGCACCCGAATATGAGAGTTAGCGATCTCATAAATCATGAATCGAAGGAGTGGGATATTGGATTACTGATCAACTATGTTTATGCGGAAGACATTCCCCTCATCAGATCCCTAGCCATAAGTACGACGTATCACAAAGACTCTTTTTGCTGGAGTCATACTAAGAATAGACAATATATGGTCAAATCAGGTTACTGGGTGGCCAGAAATCTTTTGAGGAACAATATGGTGAGCGGGACTTGTGAACCTAGCATAACTGATCTTCAAGCCTTTGCTTGGAAAGTCAAAGCTCCCCCAAAGATGTGCCATCTTATATGGCAGTTGATCACAGGGCACGTGGCAGTCACCAAAAATCTAAATTACAGACATTTGAGATGTGATGACTACTGTCCGAGATGTGGGGAGCTGAGGGAATCAATTACACATGCCATATTTGAGTGCCCTCCTACGGTACAAGCATGGGTTTTATCTTCGACACCCTCAGGTCAAAACATATTTCCATTGCCCAATATCTTTGCCAATATGGATTATCTCTTTTGGCGGAAAAATGAGTTCTCTGCATATGATCAACACAAAGACCCTTTTCCATGGATAATTTGGTATATCTGGAAGGCTCAAAATGATAATTTCTTCAGGAGAATTGATAGAGATCCAAGGGAACTGGTAAGATATGCAAAAAGTGAATATCTTGCGTGGTTTAGTGCTAATGAGACGATCAATCAGAATCCACACATGCAAAGAAGTGAATGAGCACATACTTTATGTCTTGAAAATATATGTATGGTCGATGGTTCTTGGACCGCCACAGATCAGTATAGCGGATGCGGCTGGGTGTGGAAGAGCGACAAGGGGAAAATTGAGCTTCTGGGGACGCGTAATCTAAGAAAGCGAGAGACAACGCTTCATTCGGAATTAGAGGCTCTTAGATGGGCAATGGAGTGTATGCTCTAACAGTCTTCATGCCAGAGTTTCGGCACTGACTGCAAGGACATTATCACGATGGTATCGGAGCCCCAGGAATGGCCGAGTTTTGCAACAGAACTGGAGGCGATACAAACACTACTGATTTGCTTCCCAACTTTTGAGATTTGCCATATCCCGAGAAATCATAATGAAACTGCGGATGCTCTAGCTAGGAATGCTCGTTCTTTCCATAAAGATATTTGTTTTGTTGGTTGTTCTATTCCGGTTTGGCATCCCAGACCACCTTAAGTTTGAGTAATAGAATAACCGTTGGATGAAAAAAAACAATCAAAATACAAGAGAAACTCACAGTTTTGTCAAATAACGAGACTTATCTCTAAGACATTAGCTTCGGTTTTGTCAACCTTAATTCACTCTTTTCCAGAGAAAAATATTTCCACTTTGGGATATATCATTTTGCCATTTTCTCTTTGGTATCCACATGCCACTGATATCTTTGACAGACTTGGAAACCTATTTATATATCAATGTTTTTACTAGTTTGTAATCTATGTTTTGATTTTTTTCTCAAGTCAAAATATGTGTTTGGAGTCTTTTGGTGTTACTTGGTTTTTACGGAATTTACGTTTACTTGGAATAAAAAGGATTAAATTGAATGCAAAAATAAAATTAAAGATATAGAACTGTGCAGAAGCAACAAAATTTTAGTAACAGATTGAGACTTTTCTACCGAGGGATGAAGCTTAAATTAGGTTAAATGATATAAAATTATTTTATCTTTTTAATGTCGTTTGTTTGAGGTCAATCCATTGGTTTTATCAAAATTATGCGCATTTTACTGAAAATTGGTATGTCTATTAGCTCAAAACGAGAAAAAAAAGAAACTTTTAACTTTTCAGTTTAGTTATTTCTAAAGTTCGACCATGACATATGTTCCTTTCTATACTATTTTGAGACATTTTAGACTAAATTGCATTTTATATCAGCTTTTTATGCTTTAGAACTCTAAGGAGACGAGAGAATCTTTCGGTATCCCTATTTTATCTCTTTAATCTAATATACAGACTTTATCATTGATCTTGGTTCTTTGGTTGTGTTTGATTAACTTCATAGTTAGGTTTTAGGGTTTAAAAAGAATTAATGAGAATGAATGTTTGGAGTTGTTTGATTAGGGAATCATTATTAGACTTTTCACTTGAGTTGTTCTTACTGCTTGAACTTTATTGATCACCTAGTTCACGATTATATGAAACTTGTGGAAGGGAAAAAGAGGACTGGACCACCAAATAGAATTGATTTGGAAGCAGTTGAGATGTTGGTTCAATTCTGTAACATTTTTACGATTCCACATTGATTATTTCAACTTCAACTTAAATCACCTTACATAAAATCTATAATGACTTAGTCACTAGTGGAGTAAGCACTAATCCAGGTCTTGGTGTATTAAGGTACAAAGCCTTATATAAGATAGATTAATTGCGTATTAGAGTCTTATTTGGGAAGCAAATGATAAAATGTATTTCTCAAAATCGTAAGTGAAATAACTTCTACTAGTAGCGAGTGTTTTTGACTTAAGGAAAAGGATGAATTAGGTCTGCTACCCCTTATCAGTCACAAAGAGCATTGTCCTCACAGTGCTATAATCAAGGTAGATGTGAAGCTTTTGAGAAAAGTGTTTTGGGGGTAATGATACCACTGGTTTTTTTTTTAATTTGTCATCAACTTTAATTCACCAAAAGAAGTTACAAAGGTTTTGATCCTTACAAACTTGTAACTAAATACATTGAAGCTATCTAGTATTGCCCTAAGTCACTTGAATGGATCTAACGCTACTTGACCAAGCGAACAATATATTTTTCCAAACACACGAGAGTGAATCCACTTCACAACCGAAGTGAATCACCTCTTAAACCCCTAACTTTGACCTCAAGACACGAAATAACTTTCTAAATTGGTGAAAATAATCCTAAATTGGTGAAAATAATCCTAAATCGGTAAAGCATTTCAATTCCAAGCTATTGGACGCTAGTGATGGGAGTGACGCTCTTAGTCCAACAGCAACAACACCGAAATCCTAAACCGAGACATAACTCATCGCCACCGCCTTTCAGTACTTTGTTCCTCAGCCACAAAACGGACAACGATGTCCGATTGGAAAGACGGGCTTCAGAATCAGGCACGGACCCGTTCATCGGAGTTAGAGGTGTGGATTTCGAACCGCCAGTAAGATATTGAAGAAATTTCCCAGTGCTGGGATGTCGATCTCCACCACGCACTGCCGCAAGGTTGACATCTTTGGTTGACCAATCCATCGTCATCGCCTTTGGTGCATGTTGTCACCGCGAACTGGTAAACAAACCTCTGTAAACATATCTTCAGTCTTCTCCTTTGTTTTACTCACGGCCCCATCAGACCGGTGACCTAAGATGGAGGAGGCGTATTGCCAAGCCCACGCGTCGATACCGACTTGGATTCGCCGAAGATCTCAAACTAGAAAACTAGATCTGGCTAACCCAAACCCAAACCCAAAAGCCGACTCCCTCCTCTTCCTTCGTTCAGCGAAGCTCGCCGCTACTCCAAGGATAGCCTGATACCACTGGTTTTAAACAGAGGATTTACTTGGACTTTTACTTTTTGGGATTATATCATGCTATTCAATTCTTTAATTATGTTTTTCTTTCATTATTTTGTAACTTTTTATAGATGAATTTAACATTTTAACTGAGGTCACTATTGCCGTCTCAAGCTCCATCATTTTAAAGTTGGTTTCTACCGCTCTTTCCGATGAGGACCTTGATAGCAGTATATGCGAGTCACCCTCCTCTATAAAATCCTCGTCTGGAAAGCTGCACTCCTTACATGGGTCTGGATCTTTCTTAATATTGTAGGTTTTGGTCCAATCTATAATCTTAGGAAGGAATCTTGGCCCCAGGGTCTCATACCTTGTATTGTACCCTCTTGCTCACCCTACTTGATCTTCAACTCTACATCAAGGCAGTTAAGACTTATTGCTTCCTATGTTGCCAACAATTCTGGAGCTCTTCACCAACAGCTCTTGTCGTCCAACATTCTTTAGAGAGGAGATGCAGACGATCTCTATATGGTGGTGAAGAGTATTGATGGTGGGCCAAGTGAATGTGTATCAGCATGTCTAAAAAAAGAATTGAAGAAGATGAACTCACTGTCTCTACTATATTCAGTGAAAGAAATAGTATAGTATATATTCTTTACTGTAGCTATCTATGTAAGGATACCATACTACGTGAGATATATTTCAATACTATTCCTTAAAAATGGAACAATCTGTCATGCCTTCAATTTTGATAGCTTTTTTCTCTATCATTTTGTGATTGATTGTAATTTGATGTTTATTTTTTCAAATGTTTGAAAATTTTGATTGTTTGAAAAATTTGATTATTTAAAAAAATATATTTTTTTTATCAATTTCTAGTTTATAAATCTAAATATATTATATAATTCATATTTATCTAGTATCACTTAATATTACATAATATTATGTATTATTTTTTATTTTGATATTTGGATTTATATTTTATATTTGGGATATGGTTAAGTGATTAGGGTTTAGGGTTTATTATTTAGAGGAAGGGGTAAAGTTGAGGTCAACATTAGATTTTCAGACTTGGATTTAGGGTTTATATTTGAGGTTTGGGTTTAGTGATTAGAATTTTGGATTTAGTACTAGAAGGTGGGGTGAGGTTGACGTCAATATTAACTTTTTCCATGCAATAATATACATTTCATAATGTTTTTTCTGTTCTATTTGACAAATATAAAATAGAATTTGATTGTACAGTGAATATGCAGATATTATGTTTTGAAGTTGTATCATTATATGAATATTGGTTTATGCGTTAACCACACCGATACAAGTGATTTACAGATTTAATTTTATTATTTTTTAACCACATCAAAAAATGATTTTAATTCAGAAGTTTATTCTACTTTGAATTTTATATAGTATAATATTAAAAATATTATATACTATTTCAAATTTTAAATTTATTTAAAATATTATAAATATATATTATAGTTTATATTTGGGTTTGGGTTTAGTGATTGGAGTTTAGAGTTTAGTATTTAAGTGTTGGAGGTAGTGTTTAGTATTCATGAGTTGTGAATAGAGTTATAGTCCTATACTACTTCGGCATGTGGAATAAAACACTTAATGTATATGTATGTAGTCAATAAACGTGTGATGTAGATTGCTCTTTCTTCTTTTCTATAGAATAGTTTTATGCACACTTGACATATATTACATGGACTATATAGATACATAAAAATACTTTTTTTACTGGGTAATAGTAGTGGTGTCAAAATGAGTTAGCTCGCTCAACTCAGCTCAGCTCACAGTGAGCTCGGATCTTTCGTGAGCTAGCTCAGCTCAGCTCATTTATAATATGAGCTTCAATATGTAAACTCGTACTCAAATCATCTAGATCATGAGCTAAATGAGCTAACTCACGATCTAATATAAAATAATAACAAAAAATAAAATATGAAAATAACTTCTATACTATTATTCAAAATTCAAATATTAAAAAATCCAATACAATAATATTAAATATTAAATACAACCAACACTTTTAAAAATAAATTAAGCTAAGAAATGATCAAAATTTGTATTATTCATGAGAGTTTAGTGATGATAAGGTAATTAAGTTGGCCCAACTCATGAGTTATTGCTCATTTTTACATATAACTCGAAGAGGAAGGATATAATCAGATGAATTAAGGTGTAGATTTTTCATTATGTCAAAATTATTGTCACTCACTTAATTTATCTTACAAATATGGCTAGTACACAAATAAGCCCAAAAGTTACAAACACATACAAACACAAACGTAAATACAAAAATCATTTTACAAACAATCAAGATTTATATGGGTATTAAAGAAACAACTTATTTTAAGAAAAGTGTACAATGTTTTCCTTACTATTGCCATTTTTGCTACTCCAAAAACGAAAACATAGATTTGTATTGTAGACTTCGGTTATGGGCCGTATAGTTATTATACGGCCTTGGCTTCACTAATCCTCCTCTAAAGCATAAGTTTAACTCTAGATTTCTAAATATTTAGCCACCAGACGTCGTATGCAAAATGATTTAAATGCAGCATAAATAAAAGATTCAAAAATGTGTTGGTGTCAATCAAATAATGCTGAAACATAAGGGTAAATGCTAACATGTTGTTCAGAAAGTTGTATTGGCAAAAGAACTGGAAATAGCGGTATAATGAGAAGAAGCTAAACTGTAAGCAGAAAATGGCGACATGATCCGAGAGTTCCGATATGTTGAAAACGTTATTATAAATAAACGTAGTAAGTCTAAAGTTTTGACAGCTCATCCACTTTGGTAAACATTTAGTACAAATGAATTAAGTGGTTAGGTGGTCCATGTACCTTGCATATGTCTTGATACTAACACGAAAAATAGAATATGGTTTCATTTAGAACTATGTTTCTGTATTGATTATACTAATGTCTTAGCGAGCAGTATATTGGACCTGATACAATATAAATTCGATTAAAGGATTAGCATATTTATCTAATAATCGTTTGCACTATATTGTTTTTTAATTAATATCAGATATCACGAATTTATCAAAAAATTAAGACTAATTTTCAAATAGAGATACAGCCCACTATATACTCTTTTCTAGATATTAAAATAAATTCTCAACTCATATTCATATGACCACATAATAGAACGTTGTAAAGTAAATTTGAATCCAAATTATTTAACATCTCAAAGCTCGTCTGCTACTGCACAATGTTGTTATTAACAATGTTTTCAACAGCGTTACATGAATCAAGCGAGAAATGAGCATAAAACTCAAAAATAAAATACAAATTATCCATCAAGATCTCATTGAAACCGTATCAACATTTGAATGGAAATAAAAAGCCGAGCGGCGCCGTATTTGCTCCCGGCCGCCGTAAATAATTAAGAAAAAGAACGGCAAAACAGACATCAAAGTTATTGTTTGGATGGATTGATGAAAACATAATGGACGAAAGTAGTCAACGTCTTGTAACATGCCATGTGATTGCCAGCTTCATACACAAACTCCGACACATTTGATCATGGTACTGTTCAAATATTAATATATTAATTTCTCCATTTTACAAAAAATATCGTTTTGATTTTCCACGTAAATTACAAATAGTTATATTTCATTTTTGTTTTTAATAATTATATTTGTCTAACCAATAGCTTTTGAAATAAAAAAATATTTACAAGATCAAAGCATTTCTAACTAATATTAATTTTAAAATAGATATAAATTGCATTAAAATCAAAAGTGATCTTCTTTACATAACAAAAAAAAATAATATCTTTTATGAAACAAAATGAGTAATATACAATAAAAACTATATAGATTAATAACTTGTAGACTATGATAATTAATTACTATATTAATTTATTCATTTAAATAAATTTTATTTTTAAATTTATATTTTGAAAATATATTTTAATTGAAAAAAAATCATTTCACAATATAATATATTTTTAAATTTATATATCTGAATTTCATTTATTTTATTAGATTATTTGATATATTATATATATGTCGAATATATATCATAGAATACAAATGCACTTATATAGTTGATTTGATAAATGAAACAATAATTAAAGGAAAAATTCATTTTGAAAAAAAATAGACAACAAAATTCTTTGTGTATGTCTTATATATAAATATATATATCCGTTATTAATTTTTTTTAACAACATCAGTTATTAATTTATGATTTTAATAGACCATATATTTACTTAAGAGTTTATTATTATACTATTTTATCAAATTATGTCGTATATTACATCGGACCAATCCGAAATATGAAAAACAATTTTTATTCACTTATAGATTTTTTCCTTTGTACTTTTAACTTTTAAAAATTTTAGTAGATATTCCTTCAGTGATTTTTATTTAAATGATGTTTTATATTTTATGCAAAATTTTATATTATTTGTCATTTTTACCATTTATATTCTATTGTATAATTTTATTGGTTGAATCAGATTTAGTTAATATAAAAGAAATAAATTAAATAAAGGTTAACAAATTTTTTATTGATGTGCAAGAACCCAAACAGAAGTAAATTAAACCGAGGAGTAACTATTATTGCACGTTAAGGAGTGATGTACAAATCCCCATTCATATAATTGGAACAAAGTTCCAAATCATTTAGCAACCACTATTTAATCGTCAATGACAGTGCGAGAGGCAACAATCTTATCTGATGATTGGCTTTGTGATAGTATATATACTAGTCTATAGTATACTATATTACTAGTTTTGTTTGGTTTTGCCATTTGGCTTATTTTAACTGTTTAGCATTTCGATACATTCTATCATACCATTTAAGTTTGATCGCATTCAGAACATGTCTACTCCGATCCGGATCGGGTTTGATAAAAAAAAGATGGAAAATACTCATAAGACGATCTATATAATTGTGTGTTTATAAACTTATTACTTTTATTTTGTTTATGTCAACTAAACTCGAAATTCATTTAGTGGCAGAAGTCTGTTCTGCAAATGTTTTTTTTTTTAATTGCAAGGACCAAATGATCACTTCACTATAGACCAAAGGCTAACTTGAAATAATACTTTTCAATATGCGTAAAACAAAATATGAAATTTTTTTTTCATGTGTAGATTTCCCTACCTTATATGCATTTGCATGTCCAATCCCTAATGAAACTAGTTCACATTTAAGGCTAGACCATCGGTTTTGATAGGTGAGATGACTTACAATTGATTAAGTTTGAGTTAGGAGTATAACTTGAAATATTACTAATCCTGAATTAGTTTTTTTTTTTGAGTTAATGTTAATGTGTTATACATGAGTTACAACTTTCAGTTATCATTTTAGAAAAAAATGATAATTCAAGTGTTAACATCAAACAAAATTATATATATTAGAAAGTTAGTATTTGTTTTTTAGTTTTATATTAGTTATCCTATGTTACGTTTGATTTTTAAAAAAAAATTATTCATCCATTAGACAACGTTTAGTATTTTTCACTTAATAAAATATTTGTAAAAAAAATATTATATAGCTATTTACTAGTTAGCCAAAATGTTTATAAATTATTATTTTCATTTTAATTACTTAAACAGAAGATTCTTATAATTTCACTTTCTAATTCTATTTGGTAATTAATTTTTTTACATATATAAAATTATGTAAATATATATATATACCTTTTGTTAGAATATACACATACATGTATTTCCGTAATCCTATTATTACTGATATTCATACTTCTAAAAAATAGTGTATACTGCAGCTTATATATAAAAACGTTACAAGTTAATAATTTTAAAAATATAGTAGCTCAATTTTACACAGCGAATTCACTATATGAAATTACATTTTCTACAACATAGTTTTTACTTTGAATTACATCAAGTTATAAATTTTATTGTAATTCAATCCTAATTCAACATATATTCAACCAAAAACATTTAAATTAACAAAATAAGAGCTGAGAGATATTATTCTGTTTAATAATGTAGTTATTTTTTTAATAATGTAGAAATTTTGTTTAGACCAAAAATCATGTACATTGTCCCTTTGGGCTAATCTCAAATGTGTACCAATTTTGTCTATATTGTTCTTTTTGATTTAGAAAAATAAACATATACTAATATAGAAGTATTTTTATTTGGGCTAATCTCAAAAAAAACTAGGAGAAATTTCAATATTTGAAGAAATACATATACTAATATAGAAGTATTTTTTTATTTGGTTCTAAAAGAATTTACATAAAATTTTGAGATTTCGTTTTGCTAACTGTAGAATTTACATTCTGCAAAGTGAAAAATGAAATCCACCTTTTTCCTTAATTATACTAGGATTAGAATAAGTCTTCTACGTAAATAACAATAATCTAAAAATATTTGGAATACACATTTTGCGTTTTGCCCATAACTCTAAAAAATGTAGAATACAGAATCTACACATAACTAAAAATCTAAAATCATGTATAAATCGAGTTCAAACATGTTAACTGTATTCTACATATTTTAGAATGCAGATTCTACGAATAAATATGAACAGTTCCAAAAATATTTGAAAATATTTTGTTTTCATATTTGAAAAATCAATTTTGTACAGTATTTAATAATTATAATTTCGAATATATAAATGATTTTTATTATACTATCGACGATATATTATTATATTATTATTATTTTTGACACAAAATTTGAATGATTGTAATTTCAAATTTATTCTATCAAAAACATGTTATAGTTATTTATAATTGTAAATATATTATAATTATTTTATAATTGTAAATTTTAATTTATAAATGAAATTTTAAGGATATTATTGATATTTTGAAAATAATTAACGTAATGAAATAATTAATAGTTTGAGATTAGCCTAAAAAGACAATGTACATGTTTTTTTGGTCTGAAAAACAATTTTCCCAAAAAAACAAAAGAATCGTCAGTGTAGTTTGGATAATTCAGGTGTTGATTGTTTTATTTGTGCTTGTAGTTGTGATTTTTAGTTAATCACTTTTGCTATATTTAGATAAATCTGTGTTATTGTATAATAATAATATATTTATATATGTAAAGTGTTTATTAATATAAATTAGTGGTTTAACCACACAAGTGGTGTAGTGGTAGGTGAATTCCGGTGAACAAAGAAATCCAAGTTTGAAATAACCTCATGATACAAAACGTGTGTGGTCACACAGATATGAAATCATGCTTTGAGTCTCCTTTGAATATTTTAAAAGCAAATATATTTGTTGATTACACATTCTCTTAAAAGATTAGTCTGGATTCTTTCATATGTTGAGATACCCCAAGATTAAGAGAGAATATATATATATATATATATATATATATATCAGTTTTATAGTAGACAAAATGTTTTAACTGATGCAAACTAAATTAAAATAACAGAATTTATTATTAAATTGATTTTATAGAAAAATATAGCTATATTAGCATCAGTTTTCTATTGATGCAAGTTTTGTATCATTTTACCAGGTGGTGTTAACTAAAAACAAAATAAATGTATCAATTATTTAACTGATACAAATTAGTATAATAGTATCATTTTTTGTCATCCTAGTATCATTTTATAAAATGATACAAATTAATTAATTAAACTTATATCATTTTATTAAATTGATGTTAAATTAATAAATAATAAATATCATTTAGTATAATTTATTCTAAATTATATATATAGCTGTAAATAAATAATTTAAAATAATATTATTTATATTTGTAATACAGTTTAAGTGATTTAATTCACTTATTTTTTTGTAGTGCATTTATAGGAAGTTTGATCAATCAGCTATAGTGAGGTAGTGGTATAGAACTAATAATGAGACATGGTACAGGTAGTGGTATAGAAGTAATACACACAGTAATTCAATATGCATGGACCATTTGTGAGATTTTTAAGTTGAATACACATAAGATGTCAAAAAGAAAAGTTGAATGCACATTATATTTATTTTGTATCTGATTTTCCTGTATAATAAAACTTACAACATGTAAGAAACTTTGTCGATCCCTTTTCAAAAAAAAAAACGAAACTTTGTCGATTTCAACAACTGTTTTTCAAACCCAAATTGTCGGGAAGCACCCATCATTGTCTTCAAAACAATTGAATTTAGATCCATCACATTTTTTTCCTCGTGCATTTGCATCATACGTAGAATTGATTTATGGACAGAAAGAAAAAAAAAAATTAAAATTGCATTGTTATAGGGTGTTAGTATCAAACGGTGTCCTACATTTTTATGGCGTCCTAGCTCCGACCAAGAAAATAAATACTTGGATTGATATTTTAATAAGACCAAGGCATAATAAAAGATAAGCATATCTAATATTTTTATCATCTTGGGTCACTTACTGAAAATGGCATAATCTTTCGAACTTTCAAATATATGCTTATGTTTCGGGAATTTTTCTTCTTTTACAAAACAAATCTCTTGAAAAAATAACAAAATTTTGAAAGTTCAAAAGATATACTGGAATACTGTTTTTTGATGGTTTTCCAATGCTCAGAAAAGAAGAAAATGAAGCAACATATACAACATCAAATAGATGATGACCCTGGGTATGTGTTGGTTTTGTGATGTATGATATATGTAGGGTCATGTAACTTTTGAGTCATATGCAGGCTTTAGGCCTTGTGTGAACTTCAGAGTCAACTGGCTTTCGGTTACATAGAATCTTAGGGTATTCCCAACCCAACTACATTTTTTTATTTTAAAATAAAATAAAATGAAATATAAAGTAAAAAATATTTTAATCCTATTTCATATATCATTCTATAATAAAGTTTACTCCATTAATAAAATAATATATTTTTTGTTTGTTCATCACTCTATTATAAAATAAAAAATAGAGTAAGATTAGAGTATTTTTACTCCGTATTCCATTTAAAAAAAGAAATTTTTACATTGGAGATGTTCTGGGGTTAAACATGTGTAAGTATCTAAGTGCAATGAAAAGTGATTTAATATAAATAAACGGACGAATATGTTGATAGTATGAATTATAGATATGTTATGTCTGCATGCGGCAAATGATTTTGTTTATAATCACACTTTTCAATGCATGTGAGAATTAGTTGTTTGAGATGGAGAGTGAGGCAGGAGAAACCATCAGCTGATTGGGTAATTCAGACTTGGGGAGGGTTTCTAGGGTTATTTCTATTAAATTTAAAGGATCTTTATAAACTAATAACATTACAATAATTAAAATTAGCACTAAAAGATAATCGAAACTAAAACTAATATTTTCCAACAAAGTAAAAAATAAAATTCTATAACATACCTACTTCTACGGACAGAGAAGAAAAAAAATGTAAATATGACATCCTTTCATATATATACATCCATATTTATACGCACACACTTGACAAATGCATAATTTACCTGACAATAGTAATCCACTAGCTTGAATTTTATTTCACCAGCTCTGATTACTAAGAACTATAAATATATGCAGGAATGTATTATCCTGAACAGTCTCATTCGACTGACCACAAACTATAACTACTAACATCATTTTCTCATACATTTCAGTGGGGCAATAAAAGCCAACCGTGTTTTTATTATTCCAAATGTTTCGACATCTAATAAGTATAATTTATTTTTATGATAATATATGTCTCATGCTAAAATCCATGAACGCAGAACGTCCCTTCTAAGAAAATATAAGTTAAGATCATGATAAAGTATTTCACACGGACTCTGCATGTTCTTTACCTTTTTCACATGGCTCAGCCATCTCAATATCTCACTATCTAATTACTTGCTCACCCCTTACCAAGTCCAAAAGTGTAGGTGACATTTCTTTTGGAGCAGTAAAACATTAATATATCACCATGTTACGTAGTTATCTAGCTAGGTACTACGTTGTCATACCTAAGTGCTGAAGACAAAGGTAGTCATATCTTTTTCAACTCATCAGTCCCAAAATTTTCTTTTATGTGGTGAAACACTTGATTTTTTTTTTTTTCAGAACTGGCTCAACACTTGGTTTATTAAGTGATAAATTAGGAGTACGCGTGAGTATGTAAATACTAGACTTAAAAAAAAAAGGATTTTCGATTTCCACATGCAAACTCTGAAACATTGACGTCAAACAAAGAAACAACGATCAACGTTACTTATAGTCCATGATCAAACATTTTAAGTAATTAGCCATAAGACTAATCGAGATTGCGTCAAAGGGTATTTTCGTACTTTTTGGTATCAAATCTGATTAATTGAGATTGTGTAGTTGGCCTTCTAGTGCCTTAATCGTGGCCATGTAGCTTCCGCGCTGCTTCTTCTTCTCGCCCAAATGACCCTACAAACATACATAAAAGAAAAGAGAATTTGCTATAAACAAATAAAATAACACATCTTCATATTAAGAAGTTATGTACATATATGCCTAGGCATTTTTTTAAATATTACCACACTTTTTTACAGACCAAAAATAAAAGAACATAGAGACAAATTAAGATAGAATTTGTACTTTCAAACATAAATCAACCAATAAGAGGATGCAAAGAATGGAAAAAAATTGAATGTAATTGAGTGATGGGTAGTTAAGGAACTTATGGTGTTAGGCTGTCCAAGAAAAGAAGCATCTAAAGAGTTCTTTTGAGTAGAATGCCTTAAATAAGAAAATGTCAGTCACATTATAACCTCTCAAAACCAAACACAGACACACACATTATACAATCTTTTCTTCTCTGATATAATGGGAAAGACAAGCAAATGGATTAGAAATTTCTTAACCGGAAAGAAAGAGAGAACAAAAGAAAAGATTAATCAGAGCGAGTGTGGATTCACTTCTACGACTCCAAGCACTCCTAAAGAGAAACGTCGATGGAGTTTTAGACGTTCTTCTGCCACTGCACCACCACCACCAGCTTGTGCTTCTACCCTCAAAGATTCATCTCCACCGCGTCAACCATTGGTTGTGGACAGCGAAGATGAGCAGAGCAAGGAAGTTTCAGCCACAGAGATTGCAGTGGATGTTGAAGAATTTGCAGCAGTGAAGATCCAAGCTTGCTTCCGTTCTCATTTGGTAAAACTCAATAAACAAACTCGAGCTTATTAAATACTCTGTTTCCACCTTCAAATTAGTGTTCAAGAGTTCATTTTTATAAACTCTTTTGGAGCAGGCGAGGAAAGCATTAAGAGCGTTGAAAGGGTTGGTGAAACTACAAGCACTTGTAAGAGGTCATTTAGTAAGGAAACAAGCTACGGCTACACTTAGATGTATGCAAGCATTGATTACACTTCAAGCTAAAGCTCGAGAACAGAGGATTCGTATGATCGAAGATTCAACAAAACACCACACAAATCCAAGAACATCGATTCATAAAACCCGGATCCATAACATTTACCACGTAATGGATCTAACCCAGATCTCAAAATCCAATCTTGACAACACCCAGATCCCAAAGTTTCTGACTTTGCCTCCTCTGTTTTTTTTCTTTGCAGGAGAATGAAGAAAACATCAAGATTGTGGAAATGGACATTCAATCTAAATTCTACTCTCCAGCTCCTTCTGCTATAACAGATATGAGTCCTAGAGCGTATAGTAGCCATTTCGAGGATTGTAACTCGTTCAACACAGCACAAAGCAGTCCTCAGTGTTCCAGATTCAAAGAGTATTACAATGGAGATTCTTTGTCTTCTTACGATTACCCTCTCTTCCCAAATTACATGGCAAATACTCAGTCTTCTAAAGCCAAGGCTCGGTCTCAGAGTGCGCCTAAGCAGAGACCTCCCGAGATCTATGAGAAGCAGACGACCGGGAGGAGAAGATCTTCCATGGAAGCACCGAGGAACGGTGTCCCCAGAGCTGTAAGGATGCAGAGATCTTCATCTCAGTTAGGCAAGGAAAGTCAAAGCCATCAGCATCATCATCATCAGTACTATCCGTGGATGGCTATTAAGCTCGATAGATCTAACATTTCTCTTATGGAGAGTGAATGTGGATCGAGCAGTACAATTATGACCAACAGCAACTACGGTAGACATGTTGATGTGAATTTGTGAAGAATACTTGTTTCCCAAGGCAAAACTACTTGAGGTTAGATTTGGGACTTCTGTTTATTGCTTTCTTGTTATTGGTTATGTGTTGTTTTGTTTAGTGCTTTTTTTTTATTGTGTTGTTGCAGGTTCAGGGGAACAAAATGTACTGAAAAGTGTGATTTAGAAATTCTTGAGTGATTTGAGAGATTGCTGGAAACAATAGACAAGCCTAGTAACCGAATAAGGATTTGTTTTCTTTTTAAGATAATCAAGAAGATTCTCTACATGTAAAGAAAATATGTAGCGGAAGAGACATATCGTCTTAAGACTTGATTCTTGCCTTTGTGTCTTTATCATTCTCATTAACGTTATAATATTTTGGGATAATTTGATTGTGACTGTCAAATCCATGTGGCCTATCTGTTTATGTTCTAGTGCGGCGCCGAACGAGAATGAATTGTATATCCGACCAGATTATAATCCAGGTTTCTTTGATTTCAGTAGGCAGCAAACTTAGATATAGTAAAGAAAAACTTGAATAAAAAACTAATTTCCTTGTATAATAATTCTAATTAAGAAATACCATATGATGTGTTATTTTCTTTTATTTAAAATTCTTTATTTCTTTTTCTTTTAACATCAACAATTCTTTATTAATCAGAACTAGATTCTGACCCGCGCGGTTGCGCGGATAATTTATATTTATATTTATAATTTATAATTTATGTTTTCAAATTAAAATTATATAAGAAGTTATGTTAAATAACAGGAGCCTTGTTAAATGTACATATGAAATGGGACGTAAAATAAGTTATGAAATGAAATATTAATTAATTATGTTAAACATAAATATAGGAGTTATATTGTTTGTAATTATCAAATTATATCAAAGGAAAGATCTTTAGAGAGATTTTGTTTTAATATTATAGATAAATAACATATATTTTAGTTACGACATATTCAATAGGTCCAAATTAAAATCATGCCACGGTAAAATTCAAATAGGACTCTGTTTTAATATAATAGATGTGAATATATATAGTCTTGATGCAAATTATTCGTAATGGACATAAGTACACTGAAATAATATAAAATAGTTTGTGTTGTCTTATTAACATAACAATAGCTTTGTATTTAATTATAGATTAGATCCTAATTTAATAAGAACTATGAACTTAGTACATGATATAAAACGTCCCCACAGTCTATGGTTAATGGACCTATACTGAGATCAAGAAACAAAAGAAATATTAGCCACTTAATTGATAAGGGTAGTTACAATACTTTATTAGTTATCTCAATAATCCCTCTTGAATTGGAAGTGTAAGATATCTAACATTTAGCCTGGACAATAAGTCTTTAAATAATTATTTCGGTATCCTAATGAGGATATCGGCTAATTAATTTTTATGTAACCTACTCAGTAGTAATGAGTTTGAAGTGAAGTGCATCACAAACATGATGACAATCTTTTTCAATATATCTTCTTCTTCATGAAAACTGGATTTGCGGTAAATATGGATGACTGGTTTAATGTAGCAGTAAAATTTCATTAGAGAAGAATGAGAAACGCCGAATAACTAGGGAAGTTATTTCATTCATTTAAGTTCTTTAGAGCGACAAATATAGTATGATATTCTGTTTCAGCAAAAAAAAAGAGACAATGTCTCTTGTTTTTTTCTTTTGTTTTCTATAACACATGAGATTCACCAAAAAACATGATGTAGCGTTAAGAGATCTTCGACTCATATGGTATGCGGCCCAATCAGAGTCGCAGTAAACACTAACGTTAAGCATATTATTAGCCTTTAAAAAAATACCTTGGCCAAGGCAACCTTCGAGATATCAAACCACCGGTAAAGCAGCTTCCCAATGAGGTACGTGTGGTGCCTGCATAAACTGTGATAAAATATGCATATTATAGCCAATATCAGGAAGAGTATTAGTCATGTATATTAGTTAGACAGCGAATCGGTGATATTGTTGTGCATTCGCTAAAGGGCCCTCCGGGATAGCTAGTTTGTGATTGAGCTCAACGAGAACAATAGATGGCTTGGAAAGTAGAAAATTAGCTTCAGAAATAATGTAAAAGATATATGTTTTGTTAATAAAGATAAAATCCAGATTTGTTCCGAGCAACTTCAAAGCCAAGAAAAAATATTTCATTTTTCCAAAGTCCTTCATACATAAACACTTTTGTAAGTAATCTTTAAATTCTTGTAAAGCAGCAGCATCATTGCAAGCAATAACAAAATCATCCACATAATATGGAGATATTTTGAACCCCAACTTTGGACAATAAATAATGGTTGCCGTACTCATGGGAAAAGCCAAAATCTTATAGATCTTTGGTGAATTTAGAATACCAACACCACGGCGCTTCGCATAAGCCATATAAATCTTTCTTTAATCGACATACTTTGTGAGGATCCAAACACGTGAATACTTTCAGAAGCTTCATGTAGATTTATTCGTCAAGATCACCATGTAAGAAGGTGTTATGAACATCCATCTAATTTACAAACCAATTCTTGTGTGCAACAATTTTAAGAACAAACTGAACTGTTAAGAATTAGCAACAAGTGCAAACGTGTCAGAGAAATCTTTTCCTTCTCTTTTTATTATTTACAAGAAAACTAAACGAGCTATTGTGTCGTTCTAATGTTCTCCATCGACACAATATTTCTCTTATAAATCTACTTAATTCCAAGTGCTTTCTTTTCCGGAGTAAGTGTAGTAATGTTCCATGTGTTGAGACATCAAAAGTGTCAACCTCTTTGTGCATAGCATCAAACCAGACTTTAAGCTTTTCTGCATCCTCGTAACATTTTGGCACATCATTGTTGATATAACATAAATGTTTTATATTTATTTGAAAACAAATTGTCAGAAACATAGCTTGTAATAGATACTGAGTGATACATGAAACGTTTGTTGATGACCGTCAGATGAAGAGAGTGCGTGAGAGGGTTTAGTTTCAGTAGTAGTAGAATGAGTCATACAGTCTTTGATAAGAACTGACACACTTTTGTGACATTGACCACATACGAGTATTTCTGGTAATGCGAAGAACCTGAATGTGAATCATCAATGATCACAGCTGGTTGAGGAGAAGGTTACAGCACTTTCGTAGATGAAAGTGATATATCGAGACCGGTATAGTCGAAGGATCAGTCGACTGATAAGTAGATGTTGTATTAGTCGTAATTGGTGGAGGAAGCGTAGGTACATGTAATGTCGTCGACGTACTCCCCCACACTATGTAGTAAATAGTCGTCAACGGTAGTATCATAATGATTTGTTGGTGGGGTAACAAGGTCTATGCATCAACACTGGAAAATTTATTTTCAGAGAACACAATATCTTGAATAGTAAAGAATTTTTGTGTATCAAGATCATATAGTCCTTCTTGCCGCATGAATATCATATAAAGATACACATTCTGCTTTGATCACCAAATTTATCCTCATCCTGACACTTTTGATGGGAACATCACATACTACCAAAGACACATAGCTGGTTATAATCTTGTTTCTTCCTGAAGATATTTCATAAGTTTTTTTTCCATGAAGAATTTGAGATGGCGTGTGGTTGATAAGATAAGCAGTAGTGATAATGCTTTTGCTCTAGAATGCAACCAAAAGACGAGCTTGAAATAAGCATGTTCGAGCTGCATTTAACATATGACGATGCTTCCATTCAGCGCGTACGTTTTGCTAGGGAATATCTACACATGATATTTGATGTGCGATATCCTAGTTTTTTTAAGAATAGAAATATGAATAGGAATTCATAGCCATTGTCTGTGGGTATTGTCTTAACATATTTTTCTAATTGTGTTTTACAGTGAACAATAAATTCTTGAAGTAATTTGAAACTTTTGATTTTCCAACATCAAATATGTTCAGATTTTTCTCTTGAGTAGTTGTCAACAATGGTCAAGAAGTATTTAACACTACACAATGGGGTCTCCAAACATCAAACCATATTGAAGAAAATGACTCATAAGCTTTATTTGAATTATCTTTAAAAACTTGTCGTGTTTGTTTAGCACGGAAACAAAGCTCACAAGGTAAGTCTTTTTGAGAATAAAAAACCAGCTTATATAAAATAAGTAAATAAGATAAAACTCTAAAATAAGAATGTTCAAGCCTTTGAAGTCATAGTTCTAATGTAGACAAATTCTATTACTCAGTTCGATGAATCTGTGCAGCCATGACTATTGTGAATTAATAAACCCTTTCACGTTCTTGACTCATTCCAATCAAGGTCTTCATAAAATGGTTTTGCAAGACCCACAAAGTTATTAAATATAGCTGCATCATGTTTTCTAAGTAAACAAAATTTAAATCATTTTGCAATTGAAAATTGGGACGTATAAAACGTTTGTTTAGTAAAAGTCTCAGCTGAGAAAAATATTGCCTTTTTCATTGCTCGAGAAAATCAACCATTAGGAAGTTTACCTGAGGATGTGATAATTTCGGTCACATCACTTATAAAGAACATGTATCCTGCCATATGATGAGATGAGCATGTATCATTGATGACATTTTTAATGTTGTTTTACCAGATTGTTTTTATGGCATAATCAATTGTGAGGTTTGAAAAAGTTTAAGTAGTTAAGTAATTTGACCAATTTGATCATTTTTGAGTTTCAGAGTTTTTTTTTTGGTGTTGTATTGTTTCAGATAGCTCTTGTTGAATTAGAGAGACATGGTCACGATTGCTAGAATTTGAAAATCCACCCCCACGTCCTCGTTGAGGAGCCATACGAAGATCTACATGATGTTGTTGTATTCTTGTTCATACCACGAATCTGGATAACTATGGAGAAGAAAATACTTAGTATTGACGTGCCCTTTCCGAGAACAATGAGTGCAAGTTTGGGTTGTATCACAAGCTCGTGTAGATACAGCTGCAACATTTTGTGAATCACGTTTAGAGACACCAGTTTCAGCAAAAAAGTCAATTGCCTCTATTTTTAGTTCTTTAGAACATGTTGTTTATTATGTTGTTCTTCTTGTATTACTCTTTAGTAGGTATTTATTATATCTAGTAGGGGATCTTCATCAATTATTTGAGATCATATGTTGGGAAAGCGAGACTCATCAAGACCAAGGAGAAACTATGCACCCGAATTTCTTCTCATTCATTTTTGATATTGGCAAAAACTTCACATGAAAGAGGTGCTTTTAGGTTGTCTAATTCCTCCCATATTTTTTGTACGGTGGCCATAGTATTCAATGATTGTTTGACCATTTTGTTGACACGTGTTGATTTTATCACAAAGTTGATGAATATGGATGATGTTCTTAACACAAAATCATCACTGGAGACTATATCCAAAGTTCCCGAGCCTCATGTATGAAGGTTACAGTTGAGAGGATGTTTTGGTTGATAGATTTTTGAATCCATTCGACGAGCATTGAGTTAATAGCTAGCCACGTGGGTGATTGGGTTTTGTTGTGGGTTTAGGAGTTGTTCCGTTAATGAAACTTAGATTTTTTTCCTTGTATGGAATTTGATAGTTTTGTAGCACATTCAATATAATTATCCCCATGAAGCAAAACCGAAGTGATAAGATTTTCAAGACTATCAGATGGATGAAGATAGTACATTGAAGATCTGGTGGAGTCGTTGGTAGTATTAGAGTTCGTCGTAGAAGTAGTATAAGAAGTATCATATATATTTATTTAGATTAAGAAACATGATGTAGAATATAGAAGTAAAAAAGATAAGTTTTAAATCTTTTTCTGATATCATAAAAAACTTATAATAATTGTGTTTTCTTAGTAATATAGCAATAACTTGGTATTTATACATGGTTTTGATCATAATCGGATAAAATTGCAGATTTGTTACATCTTTATAGATATATTTATTAGTTATCTGAATATATATAATAATGAAACCAAAAAGTTTATGATCGGAGATAGTCTCTTTAGCCATTTTATCTGCACTTTATTATTACTAGTCCAATTTCAAGTGAATCTGATTCTAGGCCTGAGCATTTTACCCGGACCCGAGGACCCGACCTGGAACCGACCCGAAAAAGTGGAACTGGCCTGGAACCGGAATCAAAGATTTTACACTATCGGGTGTGAAGTAGATGGATCCCCGGTTCTCGGTTCGGGTCCAGAACCGACTTGAGACCCGTTAGGGTAATTAAAGAACCGAGATTTTAGGATTAAATGTACTCAAAGTACAGTATGGTCGGGTTTTTCAGAACCAAAAATTGTACATCCGAACAAAATATTGGAACCGACCCGAAAACAGACCCGATTTTAGTGAAACCGACCCGAAAAAATAGACCCATTCTTTTTCTGGGTATTATTGGTTCTAAAAAAAACTGACCCGAACCGACCCAAAATTTTCAAAAAACCCTATTCAGATATATAAGTTCATGACCCAACAGATCCGAAACCGAGGAGATCCGACCCAAACCCGACCCGAGGACCCGAGGACCCGAATGCTCATGCCTACTGATTTCCTCGGATCTCTGTCTCTACTAGTTTGCTTCCTTTATCACATTATCAACATCAATGAAGAGTGTTATTATTGGGAACATCCCTCAATTTATCCTTCATAAATGATTTTCCTATATCCTCAACTTCAACAATGTTGTATTGCTATTATAAAAACATGAAGTTCACCTTCCTAAGATATTATTAACTCTCATACCAATGGCTTATTTTATTTCTCTATAATGTCTATTTGCATCTAGCACAATCCATCATGCTATACTCATTGTGTTGATATCTATAAAATATCCATCAAAATTCAACACTTAACCATTCTTCCATTGGTTGTTTTATGTCTAAGAAAACCTTAGAATGTTTCCTTGTTGCTTACGTTAGGTCAAAATTCTGAAACTTGGTTCTCTGCTTTTCTGAAAGAGTTTGAGACCAGAGATACCACTAAAGGCTGTGGACTGATACTGAAAGATAAGAATCATAGCAACTGTTTTTGATGTGCTCCGGCTCGTGACCCTTGAAGTTCCCTTTTTACCCATTTTTCTTTTATTTATCTTATGGTTTCATCTTTATCTCTTCACATTGAATGATCTATGTTTCGTCTTCTCCAAAAAGGTATTTGAACTATATATTTTCTGATTTTGTTTGATCATTATGAATATGCAAGTTGAACTAAAAGTTGAGTACTTGTTATATGTGATTGGCAAAAAAAAAAAATGTTGATAGTTAATAGTTTGGATATTTTGTGATTGGCACTAACCAGAATTAAGTTTTCGGATACATTGCAATTCGGGAGCCAAGATAACATCCAGATATTGAATGTCTTATCAAACAATGAATTTATAAGATGTTATGTTCTTATGTAAGATCGGCGAAACCAAAATTGAGGTTGCTTCCAAGCATGTGAAGTCATATTATTAGTGGTCTTGAGTATTTTCTTAGTTCTTAGAGCATTTCCAAACCTTTTCTATATTTGCTTTTATAATAACATTTCGAGATAAATTTATTCCAATCCAACTTTATTTCTTTTCCTAAAACAAAATTGTTATTTTTACTCTATATATAGAGATTGCTATTTCAAAGGAATACATTTAAATAATTCCACTTCTATTATAGAGTTACTATATATTAAAGTCAAAAATAACAAAATACATTAGAGATACTTTTAGTCAAAACCCCCCATCTCAAAAACTCTACAAACTCAGTCTCAACCAAAAACTACCATTATCAGCTGAAACATGGAACACGAAGCCATCATAAGAATACAACATAACTGAACCAATGTTTATTTACAAATAAACCCCTTAACTGTTGCTAAACTCTCTCTTACATCCTCAAACTTAAGAAAAAAAACATTTCAGCACTATCACATTTAGGCCCCTATTTGAAACCTAACATATCGAAAGTACCCCTACGTATCTTGTAGAATTACCCGATGAACCCGTCTTGTTCCTCAAGTCGCTTTAGCTCTTATATTTCCAGCGAACGGAGTCTAAATTCGGAAAAGATCGAAGTAGCTAAAGAAACTTTAGCACGTGACGAACAGATCTGAAGATGGAGTGTGTATTCGGTCTCGTTGGTAATGGATTCGCCATCGTGGCGGCGGATACATCGGCAGTTCACAGTATCCTTGTCCACAAGAACAACGAGGACAAGATCATGGTCCTCGACTCACACAAGCTCATCGCCGCAAGTGGCGAGCCTGGTGACCGGTAAAAATAAATTATCCTCCTCTGCCTCTCTTATATATTTTCTCTGAATCAGTAGATGGATTTGATTGATTCGTGTTTTTTTTGGGAAAACTGTAATAGGGTTCAGTTTACGGAGTATGTACAAAAGAATGTGTCACTGTATCAATTCCGAAACGGGATCCCTTTGACTACTGCTGCTGCTGCCAACTTTACTCGTGGAGAACTCGCCACTGCTTTGAGAAAGGTGGGCTCTTTTCTAACTCTGAGTCATGATTTTTAGCTTAGGGAATTAATTATGCTTTCTAAGCTCTTTTGAGATGATTAAATAATTTTAGCAGATCAATTAGGCTACTACTAGCTTTTCTTTATTACAGTTTTGTAAATTCAAAGAACTTTTTCTGTTTTGTGTTTGGATATTACATGAGACTCTTCGGGTTTAAGAAAGTTTAGTCTCCTTAGGTCAAAAGCTAGATAAGTAATTGATAATGGTTTTTAACAAGGATGTACAGAGACTAAGAAGTTTGCGCAAGCTTTTGGATGTCACAGAAGTTACTCTTCGGGCTTTAACAAAGTTTAATCTCTTTATGTCAAGCTTGATAAGTGATTGATAATGACTTTTGACAATAATGTACAAAGACTAGGAAGTTTTGTTTTCAAAGAAGAAGACGTTTGTTTACTATGATTTATGAGACTTGATTAAGAAGATCAGAACTGACTTGTGATCTTTCGACTTAGACATTGCTTAGGGGTATTAATATTATATACTAATAAACCCATGTATGTAGCCTTTGCTAAGATTGCTAATGGTTTCTTTGGTTGTTTATGAATGGCCTTCATATTCACACTTCATCATGTGAGATTTCTCACTGCGGTTTATATTCTGTTTGATTCCAGAACCCGTACTCAGTAAACATCCTGATGGCTGGCTACGACAAAGAAGCAGGCGCATCTCTATACTACATTGACTACATTGCAACTCTTCACAAGGTTGACAAGGGAGCATTCGGCTATGGCTCATACTTCTCACTCTCCACAATGGACAGGCACTACCGCAGCGACATGTCAGTCGAAGAAGCTATTGAGTTGGTCGACAAATGCATACTTGAGATCAGGTCAAGGCTGGTCATTGCACCACCAAACTTTGTGATAAAGATTGTCGATAAGGATGGAGCTCGTGAGCACGCTTGGCGTCAGTCTGTACAAGATGTCACCACTGCTTCTGTCTAAAGTCTGTTATGTTTGCCTTTTTACTAAGCTGACATTTGCTTTTTATGTTGAAACTTTAAAAGCTTCATGGAAATTTAGTCCCAGATAATGATGCTATGATATTATGACTGTTAAGACTTTAAAATGAAAACATTTTTCTAATGCGAGTGAGGATCAAAGTGTAAATCTAAAAGTGGCATCAGCTTCAGATGGGCAAAGTCATGATGATGGTCGAGAGAAACCACAAGTTTCTTATCTTTCGAGAGCCGTTTATGATGAATTGTGCTGGTGGTGGTGGTGGCGATGATACGTTAGCTGTTCCCGGCCAGAGCTGATCGGAGCTTGGTGAAATCCTAGCGGTTTCCGGTGCTAAACCTAACGATTGTGGAGAGGCAGAGTCTCGATCACCTACAGATACCAATGAAGATTAGTTCAACCAAAAATCCATCAAAATCGACTTTGTTTCTTTACCGTAGTCAAACGGAGAGGTGAACTGGATACTCTGAAACGGCGGAAGCTCAGGCGACTCTGCACCACACAGATCAAGATCCCTAAAACTACACATCTAACGTTCAACAGTCAATTCAATTTTGGATTAGAAGAATCGAAACTAAAACCTGACGGAGAGCAAAGAGACTCGAAAGACTCGTCGGAGCTTTTGAACTCGGTACAGATCTGAGAAAGAGAAAGCAATCTAGATCTATCCAAGGGGAATCCGAGGATCGTCGGCTGGCGGAGAAGATAACAGAGGCAGTTTCCCGCGGCGGAGTGAACAGACGTGGAGAAAACAGAGCAGCAGAGAGGATACGGCGTCTCTGACTTGTTGTTTGGCGGAGAAGAGACGTAAGGAATGCATGGAGAGAACATAACGAGCTCCTCTGAGCAAGTAGGAGCCGGTGGAGAAGAAGAAGGGGACTGCGTCTCGGCTTCGGCGGCGGATGAAGAGAAGGTGATCGCGAGTGTGAGGATGAATACGATGGTGGCGGCCATTGTCGGTTGTTTCAGAGAGCTCCTTCGTGATTTCACTTACAGAGATTGTGAAAGTGACGATGTGGTGGCGGGAAATAATAACTTGATGAGGTCTTGATAAATTCCCTGTATTTACGAATCTGCCACTAAAGCTTAACTGAGCCGGAACGACGCAGATTTTGGTTTGTTGAGAGGCGCTGAGTTGGCAGTGATTTTTACCTACACGTGTACACATTATGTTAATTTGGGGGTTGTTGGACGAATTTTTTTTCGTCAATGGTGTTGGACGGAATATAAAAGACCATAATTCTTTTTTGACGACAAAATATTCTTCTATTACTCAAAAATATGAGGTAGTCTAGAGATCCAAATCGAAATAGAAAAACTAATAAACAACAAACTACGATTGAAAGAATGAGTAATCCTAGCTAAACCATCAACTATTTGATTGAATTGTCTTGGTATGTGGTATATCTTGAAGTTTTGAAATCGTCGCTGCAGTGCAATAACCTCTCTTATCTCCGCTAAAAAGCTCGACCACTCATGTGGGGCTTGAATCATTGCTATGACCTCTTTGCAATCTGTTCCGAAATGCTAACATGAAGTGTGTTGGAGCATTGCTTCCATCGCCGAAATGAATGCTTATATCTCGAATGCAAAGAAGACATACGGTTTTCTTTGTTTTAAAACCTTATGAGTTGGTCTTTTCGCTATCATCCTTCCATACCCACCCATAACCACTAAACTGCGCCTCTTGAGTCCATGATCCATCGACCAAACAAATATTAGATAAGCTTGGAGCTTGCATATTCATTTGGTGGATCATTGTGTTTTTTAGTGGTGAGTTTGCCTCAAACCACACTTTACATTCACTTTCAGCATGTCTAATAAGTTCTAAGAGATTCCGATCTATCCCTTTGAAAAGCTTGTCATTGCGAGCTTTTCAGAGATACCAAATAATCCAAGGGTAAGGATCTATATCTAGCTCCGGGTCTTTAATCTCACTATTCCTCCAAAATAGATAATCCAGATTTACAAATACTCGAAGCAAGAAAAACCCCTAGACAAGAAGGTGTCGAGGCAAGAGGCTAAGCCTGCAGAGCAAGGTGACATTCGAATATAACATGATCGACTGTTTCATTCGGTTCCCCGCACCTTGGGAAATAATTATCACAACGTATATGAGGTATTGTCAAATTTCATGTTACTGCTATGTATTCTGTCACCAACTGCCAAATCAAATGCTTTATTTTGGAAGGTGCACATATTTTCCAGGCCTGTGCTTTGAGTTTAGCTACACTTGATTCCAAGACATCAATGTCATGGCTTTGTCTTAAGATGTTTCTTACAACCCAATAGCCTGATTTTACTGTATACATTCCATGTCTTATATAAGTCCACCTAAACTTATCATCCCTATGTGCCTAGGTTATGGCCAAAATCTGAATGACGTTTACATCTTCTGGTACAATAAGGTTCTCCAATAGATTGAGATTCAACACTTTTGGATCACCAGTGATTAACTCATTTACGGTCATTCTCAAATCTGTCCCATAATGGAAAGGCCGAACAGGTCGGGCCGGAACAATTAGGATCCAATGATCCTCCTATACCTGAATTTGATGTTCTGAATGTACTTTCTGATTTATCCCCAGGCGCAGAAGTGGCCTCGTCGCCATCAAGCTCGTCCACGTAAGATGGAGACACAACATTATTTTCTCGCAATGGCGTGCTCTGGCGATAGTATCTCCCTCTCATTATCCTCGCTAACAGCGTGCCTGGGTATTGAATCAGTCTCCATATCTGCTTTGATAATAATGCTAGATTAAATTCATGGATCAATCTGAAACCCATTCCTCCTTGTTTCTTTGGACAGCATATCTTTTTCCATTTTGCCCAAAGCATCCCTCTCTTTGGAAGATTCAAAATTCCACCAGAATCTAGCTATCACATTTGCTATTTTTTCACATATCTCTAGAGGCAGAATAAAACTAGACATGACATGTGTTGGGAGTGCTAAGGCAATGGCCTTAATTAGAACCTCTTTTTCGAGAGCCACCGTCATGACCATCCATTAATCCTATGATCTAGACGGTCCTTTAAAAAAACAAAAGGCTTACATTTGGATCCACATATGTCCTCAGGAATACCCATGTATTTCCCCATACCGCCTTCATTGCCAATAACCAGAGTGGTCTTAATTTCTTGCTTGACTCTGAGCGGGACCCGTTTACCAAAGATGATCGATGACTTATCAAAATTTATACATTGGTCGGATGCTTTTTCATATACCTTTATCACTTTCATCACTTCATCATATTCACGGGGCTCTGCCTTACTCGCATACTCATTATCTTTTCCTTGCTCTCTGCATGATTAATAAGGCCAACGATCGCTTCCGTGCATAAGATAAAAATGAAAGGAGACAAATGATCTCCTTGTCATAAACCCCTTTGTGGGATGATGTTTCCCCTGGGTTGGCCATTCATCAGAACCTTATACCTCACTGTGGATACACATCTCATAATCCAGCTGATCCAAAGAACTACAAAGCCCATTTTCTTTAGTATCCTTTCTATGAAGATCCATTCCATCCTATCATAAGCTTTGATCATATCTGTATTTATTGCCATACACTTATGTCTTCTGCCTAGTTTTGTTTTTAATGCGTGGAACATCTCATGAGCAATCATTATATTATCACTAATCTGACGTCCTGCTACAAAAGCAGTTTGAGTCTCTAATATTCGCTCAGGTAGCATCTTCTTAAGTCTCTGGTATAGGACTTTAAAGACAATCTTATAGCTCACATTGCATAGGCTTATAGGGCGTAACTGTGACATTTTTTGATGGTTTATCTTTATTTGGGATAAGGTAAATGTTGGTATCATTAAGCCTTGGAGCTACAGTCCCTTCAAACAAGAATTCATTAACCATACGGGTCAGATCTCCCTTCACAATATCCCAAAATTTCTGATAGAAGAAATCACCCATTCAATCTGGCCCCGACGCATTCTCTGGATGCATCGAAAAAGCTAGTTTGACCTTCCATTCTGTGACAAGAGCAGTGAGGTCATGATTCATCGCCTCAATAATTGTTGTCAAAATATTTGCCATAGTCTCATCCGGATCAGAGGGATCAGATGATTCAAATAACGATCGGAAATAACTAGTCGCAATGGCCACCAATCCCTCTTCATCCTCTATCATATTTCCTTGGGCGTTAGTCAAACTCGTGATTCTATTTTTTGCCCTCTTCTGCTTTGTTAGGATATGAAAAAACTTCAAAATCATATCTCCCACTTGAAGCCACAAGATTATACTCTTTTGCTTCCAAAATAGTTCTTCGGCCTTAAGAGCCTCATATAATTCTTTCAGAGATCCTGACAATTCCTCAGCAGATGCATTATCATCATTGTACATGGCCTCTACCTTCTCTTTCAACTCCTTCACTTGCTGCTCAGAATTCAGATAATTCTGCCTCCTTCACTTACTGAGAGCTTTGCAAAAACTAGCAATATGGGTCATAATATTTGCAGCTGAAGATAATTTAGAAGAATTCCAACCTTCTTGTACCACACTTTTAATTTCATCACTATCTAACCATCTCTTGTCATATTTAATATTTTTCTTCACTTTAAAGGTTTAGATAGTTTGTTGGCTAGGACCAGACGATGATCTGATCTCTAGAGACGCAAATACCTCACTGACAAACGACAAAATTTTTCAGGCCATGTTTGATTCCCTAAGGCTTGGTCTAATCTACATCTGACAGTGTTCACACCTCTTTTCCAACGCAAGAGATCTGGTTGCCTGAGCAAGGGAATTCAAACATTCCACAAACACTTATCATTTGTTAGAAAGGAAGGAACGAGCTATCAGAATGCACCCTTCCACCTTCTTTTTTTCTTGTGGCGAGTAATTTCATTAAAGTCACCAATCATGAACCAAGGTCCATATTTTATTGTTGCGAAGCACGTAAGACGCTCTCATACTAACTCTCTACGTTCTAGAGCAGGTCTCCATAAACAAACGTCATATAGACTTTTATTCCATCAATGGTCACATATACATCAATCATACGACTATTAGAAAACAAAACATCAACTTGCAAATAACCTATAAAAACAAAGCTAAACCACCGCTTTAGCCATGAGGCTCAACGATATACAACTTATTAAAACCTAGGTCAGCCTGAATGTCTTGCAACAGAAGCTTCCTATTTGTCTTCTCATAAAGGAACAAGAGTCATAGACGATGCTTATGACACATCTCTGTAAGGCGTCAAACTGTGAGGTCGTTCCCTATCCATCGACAGTTCCAACTGAGTGTCTTCATTGATAAAGTTTGGATGGATCTTTGGGATCCATCAAACCCTTCCTTATTTGCTTTGTGCATCCTTTCTGTTTTTTCTTTGTCAGTCCCCGAATTGAAGATCCTGTAGCCGGACCCGCCATATTTCCTCTTATCCTTGGTGAGCCTCGCCGTGGAGGAGCCACATCTGCCACATCATTTGACGGAAAAAGCAGTCGAGTCACACTGCGAGCCGCCAAGAAAAATTCCACTGAACTCCCAACATTCTGATCATACAACACAATGGCATTGTTTTTATTGAAAAATCTCGTTTTCACATTGCTCACATTCGATGAGTCTTCTTCCATTGGAAACATCGATTTTGTTTCCTCACCGAGAATGTCATCTTTTTCCATATTCATCTCATTACCAAAAGCATCCATCATCGTATCATCTAGAGCACTGTTGCCATCGACTTGTGTTGTGTTCAAGACACCCGCACTTGCATTAACCGAATGCTGCACCATAATATCTTTCCCATGCACTCGAAACATAACATTATCATCGACAAGATTCTCTCTAATTGACTGAGCAGGAAGCTTAGTATTACACATCTTATCACCTTGGACCATATTCTGCGAGTTGAGGCTTGATCAAATGGGAGTAACCACCTGGTCTTTGGACGAAGAGGAATCTGTATCCTTGGCCGCCAAGACTGGTTCCATTATCTTTATGCCATTTTGCTTTTCATGCCACAAAGGAACTGACATATGACCAGATCCATGTTGGATTTTTGCAGAGATCCCTCGGGCATTAGGTCCTCTGTTCTGCATTCTTTGATATGGATTAAACCGAGAGTCCCTTCCTGGCTTAGGAATTTGCTCTCTTTGAGTGTAAGAAGACCGCATAACCCTCGGGTTATCTTGATACTGATTTTTACGAGGCTCCACATGAAGAGAATCCATCTGATTCGTATCATCCCTGTACCGACCCACTGGTCCTGAAACTGCTACCCTCAGCAAGGTTAAATCAGTTGTTGTGGACTGACCCTTGCCTTTGAATACTTCATTATCAGATGCGGCCTTAAGATCCTATGCTTTTCAAACACAAGGTCCACCTTATGACTCATTAAATGACAGTAAGAAAAGTGCTTGAACAGTAACTCATACTTCAGCTGTATAGACAACTCTTCATCTTTCAATTTTAACTTTCCGGTAACTTTCAAAGGCTTCCTGCTATCAACATCTACCAGATTTTCCCTATAGTAGCGTCAACCTCGTGCACTATACCAAGCTTATCACCAATACTCTTGTGGTTCCCAAAAGTTTCAAGATGAAGAGGTATCCCAATTGATTCTACCCAGAAAGGGATTATCCATGGATAATCTACATCCACAACAGGTTCCCACCTAACAAACAAGAAGTTTAAGTAGTTGTGGTGGAAGGACCCAACTTTAAGACTGAGAGGAGATCCTCTTCATTCTCCAAATTGAAAAAAACCTTCCATTGCCCAGGTCCATCAAAGTGATGCAATCATTCATATTCCATTGACCCGTCATATACTCATTCAGCTTGGTCACATTCTGCTCGAACGGATTCAACACTTTCTTAATGAGAGAAAGCAGATACTCATTGATCTTCTCGTCATCTGCCTCTTCTTCCAAAAGGATAGGCTCATCATCATCATCATCGAGCTAAATCCCTTTTCCTTTTCTATCGGCCATTACTCTATCGAATTCACACAACTAAGTCCGTACCAGAAACATAACAGTGAAAGAGAAAGAGATTTTAGGTGGTCGTACAGATGAACACAACCAAAATAACAAGACAGCGGGTGATAGATGATCAGACCCCTACAAACCTAAAACGCCATGTAACAGAAGAAACAAGACACCACGACAAAGGCCGAAAGGTATTGTCTTATGATCTCTTCACCGATGGGTGATTAGATCAATACTCGTTTTCTCAATCAGGGACTCAAAGAGAGATCGATGATCCAGAAGAAACTTCAGTCGCCTTCTAAGTCGCCACTGCTTCTATTTAGGTAAAGCCAGTAATAGTAAAAAAGCCCAGAATTTACGTTTTAATTGTTATCTTGAAAATTTATGAAAAATAATTTGAATGCTCGAGTCAGTAAAGAGTATTAATATTGCATGTATAGCAGGGATGTGTTATCATAATTCATAAGTGTGAAGACTAGGCATTTTCCAAATTGAATGAATCCCTACTAAGATCAGCCCAAGGGTGGTCTTGATTCGTGAGTATAGCGAAGTAAAACATTGATTTAGAGCCCCTAATTTTTTTTAAGGAAAAGCTACATGGAAAAAGGCTCCCAAATTTGTGTAAAAAATTAAATTTCTTACTAAATTGTCTAGGGCCTCCAACATCTAAGAGACGCCCCTAGATATGCCATATAACCCCACCACTTAGAAGTACAATTAATTATGAATTTCCTAGTCTCCCTAACGACTATAACACCACTATTTTTCTCTCATGGGGTTTTTGTAAGGTTTGAAGATAACTTCTCACTCAACACTCTCTTTATTGATAGACAAGAACAATTACCAGATAACTTGAGGCTTGACTCAATCCACACTCTCATGGCGAGTGCATCTTGAATCACTGATCTCATCACGATCGGTTCTAGACTCATATGTCTAACCAATTACAACATCAAGCATACTCTCTTCTTCCATTAGGCTCCCTATGTATACAAGTCTTCTTCATGTTGTAGAGATTCTAACGACAAAGTCTCTCCAGCAAATAGAGTCTTCCCTTTGCTCTCTTATACTCAATGGACAAGGTAGTAGTAGATCAAGCCATTACTATCAAAGCTGTTGGACATCAATGGTATTGGAACTATGAGTATTCTGAATATAACAGTTCCGATGAGCAGTCACTAACCTTTGACAGTTATATGATTCCAGAAGAAGATGTAGAATTGGGTCAATCACGTTTATTAGAAGTGGACAATAGAGTGGCTGTACCAGCCAAAACACATCTACATATTATTGTAACATCTACTGATGTACCTCATAGTTGGGCTGTACCTTCATCAGGTGTCAAATGTGATGTTGTATATGGTCCTTTAAATCAAATCTTTATTTTGGTACAACGAGAAGGAGTTTACTATGCCCAGTGCAGTGACATTTGTGGAATTAATCATGCCTTTACGCGTGCGCCTGGAAACATGGGCTCAATGTTGAGCCCACCTTGGCTCAGCTGCATCACCCGGGGGTGCGAGCCACCCGAGAAGCAAGCTATTAGAACAAGCGGCTGGAGCTGTAAGGAACCAAGGAGCAAGGCAGTAGATAATGTAGAAGAAGGGGCCATGCACCTTGTGGAGCAGAGGGGACAGTTAGGATAACGAACTTGAAACATGGAGCCCGAGCGAATGGCAAGCGAGTGGTTAGTGGCCAATAGCGCCCTAGTTGATGGCATTCCTCTCTCTAGCTGGCACTCGAGAAACCACAGGGCACTCCATATAGAGAAAGCAAGTCTTAGGGATGAGACGCCCACACAAGGACCTCAATTCTCATGAAGAGGTCGAACCAAGGACCTATGGAAGTCGGGGCTACCCCGTCCCCATGGGTGACACAATAGTTTCCCGAGGGAGGAGTTTAAAGGCCTTATAGTAGCATGAACTTCTTTATCTTTCTAGATCATGCGAAGGAGGCCAGTCCAAGATCGTAATGTTCCTCTACAAAGATAATAGAAGCTGTCAATGTCTAGGCCCCACTCTCTTTCTGAGTTATTCCAGATTCTTCATGATTTCTTGTCGCGGTGAACAAACAAAAAAAGAGGGCTGTCTCAGCGGAAGGAGAAGGACCTGCAATGGCATAGACTAGTGATCCTCTTCTTATTCTTAGCCGTCTATTATGAGTCCGGAAAGCCTGGAATCATAAATATGAGGGATCTAGAAGGGTGGGTCTCTTACGGGTCAAGATAGATGGGAAAAGAGTCCTATCAAGCTAAGGCCATAATCAGCCTCTTTTTTTATGTACACATTTCCTTGTTTCAGGCTCTTCAAGACCTTCCTCCTGCTAATCTGGCCATTTTCGAACCTGTGTTTCCCACCCTTCTCAATTCTTGCGATTCCTAGCCAGCCCCCTTAACTTAATTTGCTTTATAAAACCACTTTTGCCTTTTTTCAGCTTGCTGCTCGCTTTCTCGCTTCCGAGAGGTGCTTTAGCAACTCGACTCAAATAAGAGGGCTGAAGGCGCCTGACTTACGGTTTCAAAGCCTGGTGTGAAGCGACGGGATTGGATTTCACATAGGATCATATTAGTGGGAAACCATTACTGACTTTTTTCGTGGTGTTGTTGACATTGTTGAAAGCTAGTTTCGAAGTAGGCCTTGATTTTCTCTACTTGGAGCAGCTCACACTATGGTGGAGGAGGTGCCGTGAAGATCTAGGAGTGTGAGCAGTACGAGCTGAAAGGCTCCCATACTGTTTGGAGGGAAGGGGGCATAGATGCCAAAGAAAGATGACCCCTATCTATTATCATAGAAGCTGTTCCTAGGAAAGATTATGGTTCTCGGGTACAATCAATTGATCCCCCATATCAGGGAAGCTTAAGTGGAAATTGAGGAGTAAGGCGAGGGAGGGGGAAGAGCTATCAAAATTTAGAGGCTTAACCCGCTCGCTCTAACGCTCGTTTAGAAGACAGCTCGTCAGTCAAGTACGTAACAAGCCTTGTCTACGAAGCTCCACTCACTCGTCTTGCTTGATTTTGGCGAAGCTTCTAGCACTAGAAAAACAGGCTTGTATGGCAGGAATACCACTTTTGAGGCCGATCACTACATAGGAGCAATAGCGAAGCCAAGCCATATAAAGGCAAGCAGCCTTTCTAGCAATAGCAAACAGCCTACTTATTCAACGGGTCCTCCAAGCTCTTAAATTGGAATTTCTTTAGGTTTTCTTTAGACAGCAGGATTCAATACTATTAATTGAATGAAATTGACAGATATGTGTATCACACCGAACAAGAAATATGCCGATATGCTTGATGTACCAACCAAGCCAGCTCGACTGTATACAATATAAGGGATTCGCCTTTGCTTCAGACAAAAGAAGAACAAAAGTACTACCGGGAAGGGAAGCCTGACATGGGTAGATATTTATGTGAACAAATGAACTCAAACTGGTACCAGAAAGCAAAGAACAGATGAAATTCCTGATTGAACATATGACCGACCTACAAGAAGACAAAAATCAAATTCCTAGTTCCATTCTCTGAACTAAAGGGAGGTCTCTAAGAAGCCAAGGCCAATAGCAAGAAAGAGTGGTCCTATCCTCCCATTCATTTTAAGTGACTTATAAGGCTTAAGAGATACTCTAAAATCATAACAGGGAAGGCCAGAGACTTTGTTAAAATGGGGGGGGGGAGGTTTTCTCTTCAATAAAATGAAAGGCAAGTATTTTTATACAAAAATTGAGAATTCAATAATAAATGTTCACTTGAGATTAGGTTCGCAAAGAAGCAGATCACAAATGAGATCTTGAGCTTGAAGCTTACTCTCCAGAATCGAAAGATCTCTTATCCCTGAAGCGAGGATGGCTTCAAAAACCTTTTTTTTTTTCAGAAGGAAAGATAGATAAGTGGTTTCATCCATATTTTTCTTCCATTTACATATCACGTTTAGAGATTTTCATTCGGTTGTCGCTCTTTTCGCTTATTTCGTACAAAACAAAAGTAATTAGAAAATAGAATCTCAAAAAGGTCTGACTCTTAGAGGTCTTGACAGTGTGCGTGTTAAGGTTTGTTTTAAAGTACGCAGTCTATCTAATTAACCCTACAAACTACTCTTCCCAAAAAGGTCTAATTGTAGTACTTAAGGATTGAATCCACAAAGGTTAAGCTAGGAAAACTATAAATAGGTGGTTTATTGAAGGTTTTATCCCAAAAAAGAAATTGTCTACATAAGTTAAGCTGATTCAAATATAGAAAAGATATATCTGGAGTTTCAGGCAAGTGAATTATTGTGGATAGGACGTAGGGAGTTATGAATATGCAAGGACCTTAATCACAAATTCGACCCACTCTCGTTCCAACTCTCGTATGCGAACAGAGGAGTCGACCGTCGATCGACGGCTAAGGCCGAGTGTTGATCGATGGTTAATCGGTTATCAGACATGAAGTTCGTCCGCTAGGTTATTTAAATCAGCTCTCGCATGTATCTAACAACCTAGCTCAATGGAATTAATTATGGCACAGAACCTACTCTCGTAATTGTCAATGTCCTAAGTTTAGGTTTCTCGTTAGCTACTCTAGAACGCAAGCATTAAACACAATTCTAAAGATTGATATCTCTTCATCCTAACTATCCTATTTTGGGCTAATTCATCAATACCATAATAAACCCTAAATCTAACAAGAGAATTATCCATACATAATCATAGAAAACATGATAAACTGAATAATATAATGCATAGAATAAGTAATGGGTTTCCAATACAAAGCTCTGAAGGAGTTCATATCTTCTCCCCAAAACTACTAAGAAAACTCATAAGCTGTAAATAATACTTTATGCAATATGAAATCTATGTCTCTCCACCTAAACAATGGCAGAACCTTTAGAAACTAGGTCAAAACTCGTTCATGGGCATTCTCGTAATTTGTCTTGACTTGGGCTTGAATTCGGCCAATAGTTTTGCGAGTAGACCGTGGATCGACAAAAAGTATGCTCCATCGATCGATGGTCATACTTGACTTCAACTCTGACTTAGCTGATCATGAACAACTACTGGATATCTTCTCTGAATGCTCTAACAAGCTCCATTATCTCCATAATGCTCCAAAATGTACCTTGACCTAAAAAGACTTTATAATACAATCTAGACATATATAATAGACTCCAAATAGGGTCTAAATGATAGTCTTAAATTAGTAAATAAAAAGGTATATCAACTCCCGCAACCTTAACCTTTTGCTTGTCCTCAAGTAAAACAAAGGCAACACGTGAAAGAGGTTTGAAAAGCGGGGACTCACATAATACATAATCATGACTGTCACCCCTACTATATCGCAACCACATCGAATAATGCTAATCAAAGAGAAAATTTATATGCCTTATCCTAGTATAGCAACCAAATCCATTCTACCAACAACTCAACAAATACTAATTTGACTCACCCCTCTACTGATCTCATTTCTTTGCATGAAAATAAAGTGCATGCTTTATCTTGGGAGTATCAATCAAAGGGCACATGGACTCAACTCCTGCAAACCTACATGTATAGATATAAAGCCTTTCCTGATCCCTTTCTTCCCTCTCTCAGAATCTTTTTGAATCTCAAATTCAATGGACAATGATGCTGCTACAGTCCATCTTGCCATCTCATTTTTTGATTTTTTTGAATTAAAGTTGTAGGCGAATAATGGGGTCATTAGTAATTTACCTACCCCTCGCTTCTAACAATGTATAATCATTCATTTGAATTAGAATATTGGGGTCATCGGTAATGTAACTTACCTCTCTGCATCTCACGAAATCATCTCAATCTTTTGTAGTATAGATCCTGAAGAGAGGGAGAGAGAAGGGAAATCAGAAATACACAGACTAGTACCTTACATACTTGCAGAAGGAATCCGATCCTATGTATACCAAGCCCCAAATCAAGCAAAGTAGTCAATATTATGTTGGAGATCAACTTTGGTTCCTTCAAACTTTATTAGTAAGTGTGATCTAGTGGTAGGATGATCAACTTTGACATCTCTAATAATCTCTGCAATCAACATGTCTGAGAATGGTGCTAAAGTGAAGTTAGTCAATAAATAAGTTCTGATCATAATCCCTTCTTGACTCTGCAATGTTTTTTTAACTTAATAGATAAAAACTCAAAAATAGATAAAAACATCAACGAACCTCCCCCGGACTTGAATAATACTGTCCCCAGTGATATCCCGTCGGGATTGGTTAAGAAAAGCTAAAGAACATGTAAAAGTTTGGAAGAAAGTCGAGGTTACCAAACTCCGTAAGGAGTGTCGACCGATGGTGAGTGGTGAGTGTCGACCGATGGTGAACCATCCAAGCCGTCGACCGATGGTGAGGTCCTGGTGTCGACCAATGGTGTTTTAGAACTGTTCTTCTCCTCATCTAAAGATCTAAAGTAATTTAATTAAAATTGTAATTAATAATTAAATAACGAAAAATCAAATAAAACTTACTACACAATGGGTTGCCTCCCACTCATCGCTTGGTTATAGTCTTAAGCTCGACGTTTTGACTTCTAGACTAGGAAGGTTGTTCATCAAACCAATGTGGAAAGCAAGTATCCACATACTCTCTGCTTGTCTCAAACCATGCACTGATGAAGCCTCTTACAACCTCATATGCTCTGGTTTTCTGATTTTCCATCTTCCTCTAAGAAAACGCCAATCTGTCCATCCTTTCTTCGAGTGTTTTAATGCATCCCGTCAATATGTCAAGTCTGGAATATGTGGGCTCTAAAAATATTGTCCAAACTCTGGTTGATACTATCCTTTATCAAGTCCTTAGAAAAGTAAACTCCATCAAGCTTGTCTTGTAAGAACTCCCCCGTTACCAGCCTTTGCCCAGATGCTGTGTGGTGACTGTCGATCCATGGCCAAGTGTTGCTGTCGATCGACGCTAAACTGACTGACCCAATCGATGTCTGTTTTATGAAGATATTCCCTAATCTGTTGGCCATGGCCAGTATGTCTGTGATATTGTCCTTGGAAACATTGAGAATCGTTCCATCCATTGCTCGTGCATATCCATATGGGTCCATCATAATTCCAAACTCGTCTGGTCTAAGGTAGCCATAATCTTCACCGTATCCTATCAGGTTGTCGTCGATCAATGGTATTGAGCCACCGTTGATCGATGCTGCATTCCAGCTTCCATATGATTCTCATAAATTTCCAGTCTCTTCGAGAGCAAAAGCATGGTACTTGACTGCTTCTTTTTCAAAGTAAGAATACTCGTAATCTGAGTTGTGGTTTCTGGCATCCTCTAACGGTATTGTTGCCCAATGTAGTCTATGTCTTCTTGACTGTCTTCGTCATTCTGATCCGTGGCATAACCGTCGACCGATGATGAAGAATGAGTATCAATCGATGCCGAAGGGTGGGCTTCGTGGTTGACGTAACTGTTGACATATTTCAAGGGATGGGTGTCAATCGATGCTGTGTCTGCAGGCTCGTCGTCTTGATCGTATTTGCGGAAACATGTAGCAATCAAACCTGGATCATTACCTAATTCTATCTGAGTAGCCTTGTTCTTGACTTTAACATGTTCATAAAAGTTGTATGGATCAATCAAGGATAGATAGAACCTCTTTGTCTTCATATCGAAGATAGCTCCCATTGTTGCCATGAATGCTCTTCCAATGAGTAAGGAAGAGTACCAATCAATCTTTATATCCATCACATGGAAGTTTACTGGAACTAAGGCGTTGCAAATCTACTTTGGGATGTCATTGGCCATCCCTCTTGAATTCACTTTGGAGCAATCTACATAGGTGAATGAGTCACTAGAAGGCTCCACTTTCAGGCTTAGCTTCTCTACCATTACTCTAGGCATGATGCTTAACTGCTGATCTAATATCGCAGAGGGCGTTCTGATACTCGTGACCTTTGATAAAACATGGAATCACAAATTTCCCAAGGTCACTTTTCTTCTTGAGAGTAGTCCTATGCTTCATCTTCTCTCTGAGGTCATTGAACATGCACTCTATGTCCTTTTCTGTTTCCTTGGATTCCCTGAAAAACATCCACAATTTATGAGTATAATATGTTGCATCCAATTGAGTATCTAAAGAAATTTAAAAAACTCTTTTGGCAAAGCCATCCATCTCTTTGTCAGTTTCTTCTCTGCGAAGATGTTTGGGAATCTTCTGCTTCCTTTTGGAGTGCCTTTATGTTGTCATGGGATCAGGTGTATCAGCGTTCTGTTCTTGATTCTCCATCCTCGAAGGTCTGATAAACAGGCCGACACTCAGACTTTGTAAAAAATCAGTTATGTTGTTGGGGACTGTCGATCGACGCTTGCTTCTCGACGTCGATCGATGTTAGAAGATTCACATGAGGCAACTGATTCTACAGGCTGCGTCAATCGACATTCTGGTTTGGGTGTCGATCAACACCAATGCAAACTGCCAAAAGACATGGCACTTTCAACACGGAAATCTCCTTCATTGAGCCGTTCTCTCTTCACTTCCTGCCAAAAATCTTCACCTATCAATGCACTGACGTGGTGCTTCTAACTAGCTTCTCCTTTCTCCTTAATCATGGTCTCATGTTTCTAAATGACGTCACTTGTTTGGACCACTTGATTCTCCAATTTCTTGACATGAGTATTGAGAGTCTCAAACTTCGTGTTGAGGTTGATGTCAGGGAATCTATCTTCCCATTAAAGTTCACAGTCATCTGCTGCTGCTTCTCCAGTATTCTATCAACCATAGCTTCCAACTTGCTCTCCTAAGGCTTATGCTGCTGTGAATTTTGATTGTAGTTACTCTTGTTGCCACCATAGGAGTTTCTGTTGTAACCTGGATTTTCTCGTCTCTAGTAACCGTTTCCACCAACAAAATTCACATCCTCTTCCTCATGTTCGTCTTCCAGGGCTTTCACTTCTTGCTTCTTGAGAAATTTCTGAACACTTTCCAGCTTTGCCTTGACTTCATATATCTGCTTCTTGCTCAAATATGGAGCTGATCTCTTCCTCTCATAGTCAGTGTTCTTGGTGCTATTGCTAGATGCCAAGTTCTCAATAAGCCTTGTTTCTTCTTCTGGAATCCTAGGGCTGAAGTTCCCTTCACTAGCTGTATTTAAAGCCATCTGGTGTTGCTGATCAATACCTCTGAAGAAAGTGCTAAGTAACTGCACTTCATTGAAACCGTGATGTCAACAGTCTCTCTCGTAGGACTTGAATCTGAACTAAAAGCTTCTGAATGATTCTCCAGGTTCTTGTGTGAATGTAGCGATTCTGCTTCTCAAGTATTCTGCTCGTGCATCATCAAAGAAATTGCGCAGGAATGCATTTTTGATGTATGTCCAGGATCTCAGAGATCATGGTGGTAGTTGCTTAAGCCAATGCGAAGCATCTCCATCAAGTGAGTACTCGAAGAGCTTGCAGAATAGATAGTCCCCATAAACTCCATTGGCCTTAATAGCAGATACTAAATCCTCAAATCCTTCTAGGTGATCCATGGGGTGCTCCTGTCGCAATCCATGGCAGGGTGTCTGTGGAACAAGTGTGAATAAGGATGGTTTGATCTCAAAATCATTCCTCTGGAAAGCTGGAGGAGTAGCGGATATGTTAGCATAGAACTTATCTGGACGATTGTAGTCTGCCAGTGTTTGTTGAGCTGCTTGGGTGGTAGCTTCATGTCGAGCTAATGCAACGTCTGCTTCTGGATAAGGAATTAAAGCCCCCTGATCACCAATTCTCTGACATGTTGTATTACGCAGATGACCCTCAAGTTCATACATGTCTTCTCTCTTATCTCGAACCACCATTAAAGTCGCAACCATCTTTCACGAGATACCGCTGATCGATGCCGTGTGGGTACTGTTGATCGATGTTGGTGCGTGAGCGTCGATCGGCAGTTGAGTGATACTGTCATTCGATGCTTGTCGTATCTGTTTGCGATGGAACTTTCGATTGCAACGGGGTCTGAGAAGATTAAATTGCAATGACCTGCTCCTGGAGCATTTTTATTTATTTAAGAAAAGAGTCCACAAAAGAGGTTTCTTTGTAAGAAGGAAAAAATTATTCTAAGTGTCCAAACTTTTCTTTCGTTATGAATGAAATAAGAACTGCATTTTTTCTCTAAGTTTCAAAGGCCATTCTTACTATTAAGGCATCGATAATTTAGAATAAATAGGGATAAACTGACTATAGAACGATCAAAGTTTGAGGAAGTGGTCGGTGGACCGTATAGCCAACTAAGGAAAGTTCGGACATTCGGGAAGGCAGTTTCCAAGTAAGGCAAGTGTTAAGTCATCATTGACGGGTTGTTCAAAAGGAAGGTCGGGTAGTTCAAAAGGAAGGTCGGGTATGCGGGAGTCGTTTAAGGAAAAAATGGTAGAGATTCGGTCAAACCTTTGTGGGCAAGTTTCGACCAAGCCAAATAAGGAAACAACAATAAATTTCCGGCTTGGTGTGCAAGTCCAAGAGTAATATAAAAAGGGACCTTCAGCTCCCATTCTAGACAACTCAAAAAACTAAGTCTTAAAGAGAGGCTAGAGCAAGAACGCAGTCCTAGAGAGAGAGTTTGGGAAGTGAGGATCGAGCAAGGACGATCGCAGGATTCTTCACCGCAAAAGCGCAGCTAAGTTCAGAGTCTTCGATCTTTTAAGATCAATCCAGGTGAGGACGTGATTCGTGGCAGTACAATAAGAATTATTTTATCCGGTTTGATTCAGTATGAACATGTTTATGCTTGGATAGAATTCGTTTAAGGAAAGTTTGTTCATCGTGTTCATAGGTAAATGTTTGATAGAATTTGTTTAAGGAAAGTTTGTTCTTCCACTACAAGAATACAATGACATAACGACTACGGAATTGGTAGTAAGTTGGTCGTAAATGGAACATTACGACCAACTTACTTCCAAATCCATTTGGTCGTTAACCACTAGTCGTAATACATATTTAGACGTAATCTGGTCGTAACGTACGACCAGAAGCGTTGGTCGTAAAGTAGTCGTACGTTTACGACTAATAGGGCTAGTCGTAAACGAAACGTAAAACACATGGTCGTAAGGGAGACGTAATATTGAGTCGTAGGTTGGTTGCACGTCGACGACCAAAGAACCTCTATGATAGATGTAATGTGGTCGTAAGCTTACGAGTACTTGACATCTATAGTAGAGGTTCGTTGGTCGTAACATTGAGACTAATGTACGACTAAACAATTATTTTTTAAAGAAATATTTTAGTTAATTAAAATATTAAAATTATTCATTTTTTTTAATTTTTAAAATTTGATAAATTGAAAAGAAAATATAGAGTGACGATCAATAAACCTAATAATATTTATAATAAACCTAATAATATTCATAATATACATTCTGAATACAAAAAAAATAAATCGAAAAAACAAATTAATTGTTTAGGTTGATCTCGTGCAAGAGGTCAGAACTAGTCTGATCCACACGTCTCTCTAAATCTGCATGCTCTTCTGGAATGGGCCATGGGTTTAAGCTCCCACGTAGATTCTGCCACGCAGCGGCAACAACTAGGTTGAGATTGGGGGTTGACTCTATCATGAGATTACACAAGGTTGCCATAGCCTTAATTGTTGTGGTCGGCTATGACATTGTTGGCTGCTGCCAAATCCCTTCAAAGAGAGGACTCTTCTTCCCTTCTTGCAGTGTGTTCAGCTCTCGCCCTCGGGACATCGTTGACAGTTCCGATCCCAACTAAACGTCCTCTTTTCTTCGGGATAATCTTCAAATAATAAATTAATTAGTCACTGAATTAAAAATCAAAAATTCTATATAAACAGAAATTTTAAAAATCGAATATGTTACCTCCTCAAAATTTTTGTCTTGTTGGATGGTGGAAAGCTGGACCGGTGTACCTTCCGGATTTGCTTGCGTCAACTGAGTCTGCACATCTTGGATCCGGGCCTCTACATCGTTGTAGATCTTCTCTGCTATAGGATGCGAGAAAGAGCCATCGGCATGCTGATGTGTTTCCTTGTAAAGTCGGGCCAGCGATGGTGGTGCTCCTTCTTTGGCAGCCTATATTAAAAAAAATCTAATTAATTAAACTCATGAGGCGTTCAATTCTTAATATAACAAGTAAAAAAATCAAGTAAAGACTTACAATCTGTAGAGCCCTCCCCGCGTGTGGAGTCTGTCCGGAAGTATGAGGTACCTGCAAATTACCTTCAGCATCACGGGTCATCCGGACAATCACGCACTTGAGAGACTTCACAATCGAGTCAGGCAAATTCCAGTAAGCCTTCAAGCCATTCCAAACGTCATTGTTGAGGCAAGATTCTTTTGTACTATCCCCTTTAACTCTCCACCTTTCCTTCCAATCGCCAACAATATTTTTTAGGCGTTGTTGAGCCTTCTTGTAGAACCCCTCCTTCACCTTTTCGTTCACACCGAGGGACCAATTCCATTTTTGCTACAAAATATTATTCATGATTTAAAATTATTAATTAAATATTAGATAAACTAATAAATTTTAAATTAATAATAATTAAAACTAACCGCAAAGCACTTGAACCAAGTGGTGCGAACGTGCTCCGGTGTAAGAGACCAGTTCGTATCCGCTTCTCGGAAGTTTGCCCTAATGATATCACCAACGTTCCCACACAACTGTCTGTTAAAAACCTACAACATTTGAAACCATACATATATTTAGACCTGATTTTATTAATTTAATGGATATATATTAAAATAAATAATCAATTAATTAATTGACATATCAAAATGTGTCTTGAAGTCGATCGGGATCGATGATGTCAAAACCTTGTCGGCCCGGCATCTGGAGAATGTCTTCCACTATATATCGTGGATATGGAAGATTTGATGGCACCAGCAAATCTGGATGTGGCTGTGCAGGAGCCGAAGCAGCTCCAGGACCCGGAGCAGCTCCACGAGGCGGAGCAGCTCCAGGAGGCGGAGCCTGAGGCTGATAAGGAGGTTGCTGCTGTGGAGGTTGCTGCTGTGGAGGCTGCTGCTGTGGATGCTGGTGTAGAGGCTGATGATCATGATGTTGCTGAGCCTGCTGATCGTGATGCTGTGGTGGCGGGTCGTCATATTGGAAGAAAACAACTGTGTCTTCGAATGTGGATAATAGGGAGCTGGGTTTGGGTCGTATGGCGCTGGAGGCAAATACGCTGGAAGTTGGCTGTCTGGGACAATGCCCTGGCCCGATGAAGATGTGCCGGAGGTCGAACCATCATGATTCGACGACGACTGTCCGAGAAAGGTACTCGCGTAGGAGTTCCTGGACGCAGACGCCATGTTCCTAATTCTCTTTCTACCGCTCATTGCAATATTGTCATTCTGAAAAATTAAAAAAACACATAAATGTTAATATAATTATAAAGAATTATAACCATATTCTAATTTTATTATAACATCATCCTAATCGACTTCCATCCTAAACTAATTCCAAACCTAATTTAATCACCTAAATAACCACCTAAATCTAAACATCATCCTAAACATACCTGCTGGGGTGGCTTTTCAGTTGTTAGAGAGAGATGAGAGAGCAACCAAGTTGCTTCGGCCAAGGCGTTATATATATATAATTTTATGTTAGTCGTTAGGTAGTCGTAAACTTACGACCACTTTGGGACTAACAATTGTTATGTGGTCGTAACTTTACGACCACCTTGGGACTCACAGTAGTTAGGTGTTCATAATGTTACGACCAAGGAGAGTCCAAAGCAATTTACGACCTGATAGAGAATTGGGTGTACGACCAAAGTGGGTCCAACTTGGAACCAGTAGTCGTAAAACGGAGGCTAATTTACGACTAAAGAGGGACTAAACAGGTTATAACCACATAGGGACCACCGGTTTAATACGAAAAGTTTAAAGAGGTTTATCAAACCTTTTGATAAACCTCGGTTTAACCGTTCAAATATTTCGAGTGATACAATTTTATCTCGAGAAAAAATTATCAGATGCTGAGGATTCATCGTAAGAAACGAAATTATCGTTTCATAGGAGGAACCCTCAGGCGTCAGATAGATTTTTGGGGAAGATAATCTATATATCAAACAAAATTCGTAATTTGTTTTTTTTTTAATTTGTGGACCCAAATGGCCTCTATTTATAGGAAATTCGAAAACAATTATGACCAATTTGGATCCATTGTTATACCAATCTAGTCGTAATGTAGTAGTACCTTTACGACCAGTTAGCTTCCAAATTGTTATGTGGACGTAATGTAGTAGTAGTAGTAGGGTTATGACCAATTAGCCTCCAAAATGTCTTCATACCCTAAAATCGAAACCCTAATCCTCAAACCCCAAACATCTAAAGTTATGTACTCTCCTTAACCCCAAAACTACAACGATTTCAAATATGTTCATAATTTTGCAAACATAATTAATGATTAAACATTTTACTGGAATACAATGACTTTAACAACAAAGTTAAACAGTACATAAACAAACTTGATCACTCGTCATCAGAAACATCATCCACATCATCATTTTCTTCAAATTCATCTTCGTTGGCTTCGTCTGGAAGTTCTTCATATCCCGGATTTTGCGGAACAACAAGTAAAATATGATCAGTAGCTTGCTCAGGAACGGCTACTTCATTTACGACATCTTCTTGTAAAGGCGGTAGTTCATCAGATATTAATACTCGGCCTGAGGTGTAACTTTTATAGCGGCTAACCAAGATATACCTGATTGTCTGATCCTCGGGTAGGGAATAAAACAAACTTGGTCCGCTTGCGAAAAACAATATGTAGGGTTCAAATTTGGTGTACCTACGTGTAGAATTTGTATCAACCACACCAAACTTGCTATACCGACACCTTTAGTGACAGTGGGGTCAAACCAGTCACACTTGAAGAGAACGCATTTCAGCTTCATGCCGGGGAACTCCACTCGATGATCTCTTGTAAGATTCCATAGAAATCTATTTCAACTTTCACACATACTCCATAGTTCATTGTTGCTAAACTATTTCCATATTCATAAGTATGAAAAATGTAACCTCGTGTGAAATATATAGATGATGTGGTGACCTTAGCGACCAGACCTTGTATCAGTTCGTGTAACCACTGAGGATAACATGGGTCATCGTAAGCTACCTGGTTCATCAACATAAATATAAATATATAAGTGTTGGTCTTTTCTTTTGTATACCTGCGCTTTTATATATATAGTAATCATGTATACCTGCGTTTTTAACCACTTGACAAAGTGTTGGTCTTTCCTTTTGTTGAGATCATTGGTTGATATCCCTGGTATAGCTTCTTCGACTTGGGCGAAGAAGTCCTTTTCAAATAACTTAAGCTCCTCGCAGTTAAGGAGTATGTAGGTGTGGGCACTATGAGCGTCTTCTGAACTCGACCTTCATACTTCTTTCACTTGTTCACCTAGACGTCCAACCTGACAGAATTTGTCTGAAACATCTTTAACAACGTATGTCGGCATAACACCACCATCATCATATCTGCTCGTAGTCCTTTTACGTGTCCGAACTTGTGACCCAAAGTAGTACGAGGTGAAGTGAGATGTTTCCGCATTCAAACTCCCAGCAACTATTGAACCTTCCACCCTTGCCAGATTTTTTGCTCTCCCTTTCAAATGTTTCATAGCTCGCTCGTAAGGATACATCCATCCATTATGAACAGGTCCACGAAGCAGTGCCTCATATGGAAGGTGGATAACTAGATGCTCCATTACGTCAAAAAAGCTAGGAGAATTTTTTTTCTCCAAATTGCACATCAAGATCGGGATATTCTCATCAAGTTGTATGATGACGTCTACAGTTAAGGTGCGTGCGCTAAGATCTCTGAAAAAGCTCCGATGCCTACAAATTAATAATATACATGCAAGCCAGCGTAAAAAACATTTTCACAACAATAGGTAATATATAACTTCAATTATATATTTGTTACGTACATGCCAATGCTTCATGAACATTTTTTGGAAGCAACTCCGCAAATGCAAAAGGAAGAAGTCGTTGCATAAACACATGACAGTCATGACTCTTCATCCCTGTAAACTTTTGTCCCTGCTGATCAACACATATAGATAGATTTGAAACATATCCATCAGAAAACTTCACATCGGAAGCCACCCACTTGAACAAAGTCGCTTTTACTGCTGCTGACAATCTGAATATGGGAACCAGAATTTTCCCATTGTTTTTAATATGCAGCTAAATCCTAGAACATAATGCAGGCAAATCCAACCTAGAGTTCTTGTTATCTTTTGTTTTCCCGGGGACGTTCAACAAAGTCTTGATGATGTTGTCAAAGAAATTCTTCTCTATATGCATCACATCAAGATTGTGGTGCAGAAGTAGATTTTTCCAATATGAAAGTTCCCAAAATATACTTTTCTTGTGCCAATTATGCTGTGTCCCGTAACCATCAGACATATTTGCAAGGGTATGCCAATTACCCCCTTTCGTGACTGTGTATGGTCCACCATAGTAATCAATATCATTCTCGATTTCTTCTCTAGATAAATATGGTGGAGCAGTGTCCCGTACAACCCTTTTGCCCGAAACAATTTCTTGTTCCTTCCGTACGGATGGTTAATGGGAAGAAATCTCCGATGACAATCAAACCATGACGTCTTCCTACCATTATTCAGCTAAAATGCGTCTGTGCTTCCCATACAGTAAGGACAAGCTAGCCTCCCATGCGTCGTCCAACCTGACAACATCCCGTATGCAGGAAAGTCACTAATGGTCCACAAAAGAACTGCTTGCATTGTAAAGTTTGTTCTTGTTGAACAATCATATGTTTGCACGCCTATTGACCATAATCCCTTCAGTTCTTCTATCAAAGGCTGTAGAAAAACATCGAGGGACCTCTTCGGATGCTTAGGACCAGGTATCAATATACTCATGAAAAGCATTTCCTTTTCTATACACATCTCTCGTGGAAGGTTGTATGGCGTCAAGAAGACTGGCCAAAGCGAGTATTGTCTTCCAGACATTCCAAATGGACTAAAGCCATCTATGCAGAGCCCAAGATAAACATTGTGGGGGTTGCTTGCAAAATCAGGGTACACCGAATTCAAATGTTTCCACGCTTTTGCATCAGAGGGATGATTGATCTCGCTTTCCTTCTGAGTATGTTCCGCATGCCATCTAATTGATTCTACCATCTTCTCAGATTGATATAATATCTTCAATCTATCCTTAATAGATAAGTACCACATCCGTTGGTACGGCATCCTATTCCGTCCACGTCCTTGCGGTTTATATCGTGGCTTCTTGCAAAATTTACACTCAAACAATTTTGCATTGGCTCCCCAGTATATCATACAATTGTCTATACACACATCAATCATCTCCGAAGGTAAGCCAAGACTATTAACCAGTTTTTGAATCTCATAATAAGATTCTTCACACAAATTTTCTTCAGGCAAATACTCTTTAAACAACTCAGCCCACGCATCCATACAAACTTCAGGTAAGTTATGATCAGTTTTGATATTCATCATCCTAGCTGCCAAGAATAATTTAGAAAGACCTTCTCTACAACCTTCATAAATAGGCTCGTTAGCTACTGCTAGCATTTCATAAAATCTTTTTGCATCCAAGTTAGGCCCCTCTACATTTTCTACCTCCTCTATTACTCAAGTTGTTTCACTAAATGCATTTGTAACCATATCATGCATCCTATCATGATCTACCATATTATCCTCTTGATGGTAACTTTCTGAAGGCACATGTGGTTCTCTGTTACGAACATTTACAACCTGATTACTACTACTAGATTCATTCCTATTATCACTCTCTCCGTGGTTAAACAAGATATTGTAATATGGAGTAAATCCTCTATTTACTATATGTTTCCAGACCGTTTCACTAGCAGCAAATTTCGTATTTGTGCATTTACGACAGGGACATAACATTTTATCCCTTTCCCGTGTGAGAGGCGTCTGTCCGGCCTGGTACATGAATATCTCTGCTCCTTTGAGAAATTCGTTTGTTACTCTTCCCGCTGAATCTTTATGCGCATACATCCAACTCACAAGCTCATAGATATTTCCCGACATTTTTTCACTCTTTTCATTTTTTGGTGCATCTTAAGAATGAGGGAGAAGATCATATTTATAGGAAAAAAATCGATTTTGGTAAGTAACTAGATTACAACGATTTTAAGTTTTGTCATAACAAAACTAACAATGTACAACTACAACACTCATAATTTGGTTGTCAATTGGATGTCAGATAGTAGATGTAAGTTACTCGTAAAGTTACGACTATCTTACGATTAAATCCAAATTTGATCGTAAAGCAGATGTAAAGTGACATCTACTTTACGACTAAACATTTTAGTAGTAAAGTTACGACCAGATGACGTCGAAATGTTTTTAGTCCTAAGTTAGTCCTAATATCGACGTTAATTTACCACTTCCCATTTGTGGTCGTTATGGTCACGTTTTCTTGTAGTGTTCGTGTTCTTAAGAAATGTATGATATGAATTGGTTAAGGAAAGGTCGTTCATCGTGTTCTTGAGAAATTTATGCTATGAATATGTGGCAAATGAACGCTTGATCTTGGGAACATAGGACATGAAATGTTAACGCGTTTAAGGAAAGTATAATCGGGTCGAATTAATTAAGGAAAGTGGTTAAGAGGATGTAATGGACCTTCAGGTCGCAGGTTTGACTATGAGCCGTAAGGGACCGACGGGTCGCAGATTTGGCTTCGGCCGCAGGTTTGGCTTCGACCGCAGTTTGGTTTCGGCCGCAGGTTTGGCTTTGCCGCATGTTTGGCTTCGGCCGCAGGTTTGGCTACGGCCGTAGGATTGTGGGCCTTCGGGTCAAAAGGTTAAGAAGTGTGAAAGTAATGAAAATGATTTAACTAGTGACGTGAAGGAATGATAGAACCGGATGCTAGTTTGTTAGTGTTAATTTAGTGTTTTGCTTATTGGGCTGTAGTGGGCGGTATTGAGCGTCTTCACTGAGTATTTTTGTATGCTCATACCTCCTTTTGTGATGCAGGTGATGATTAGTTGGTTGGACCGGAGTGCAGGACTATGAAGACCATCAGGGCGGATTTTTCTTATCTTCTAAACTTTGGATTTTATTCTGGTGTTTTATGATTCATATACTATTACTCGACATTATTTTCACGGATTTATTAATAAAGTTGAAGTTTTGTTTAAGTTTATTATTGGAAAATTTCATATATTTTTTACTTAGAACTTTTCGAGGCGTTTACAAGATTTCCGGATCCGGATCGTGGGGTGGACCAGTGTTGTTTGTCAAAAAGAAGGACGGTAGTTTTCGCTTGTGCATTGATTATCGGGGACTGAACAAAGAAACGAACAAGAATAAGTACATGTTGCCGTGGATTGATGAGATATTCGATCAGCTCAAGGGAGCATCGTTGTTCTCAAAAATTGATTTGGCATCGGGTTACCATCAAATCCCTATTGCAGAAAGAGATGTTAGGAAGACCGCATTTTGGACAAGGTACATCCATTTTGAGTTCATGGTTATGCCCTTTGGGTTGACGAATGATCCAACAGCGTTTATGAAACTGATGAACGGGGTGTTCCACGAATTCCTTGACGAATTCGTAGTCATCTTTATTGATGACATTTCAGTGTTCTCGAAAAGTTCAGAGGAACACGAGAGGCATCAAAGGATGGTCATGGAGAAACTAAGGGAGCATAAGTTGTTTGCTAAGTTAAGAAAGTGCAGTTTTTGGCAAAGGCAGATTGGATTCTTGGCCCATGTTGTGTCTGAAGCAGGAGTTACAGCGTATCCCGAAAAGGTAGCAGCCATTGCAAACTAGCCGAGGCCGGGAACGCCCTCAGATTTCAGAAGCTTCTTGGGGTTAACAGGTTATTATCGTCGATTTGGGGCTTTGGAAGCTTGGCTAAGCCACTAACCCGGTTGACGGGGAAAGACATGAAGTACGAGTGGACGGCAGATTGTGAAAAGAGCTTCGCAAGCCTGAAGGAGCGACTGATGAGTACACCAGTTCTAGTACTGCCACAGCATGGGGTGGCATATGTTGTGTTCACGGACGCATCGAAGATGGTGCTTGGTTGTTTCTTGATGCAAGAGGAACATGTGATCTCGTATGCATCTCAACAGCTGAGAAAACACGAGGAGAATTATCTTACCCACAATTTGGAGATGGCAGTTGTTGTGTTTGCATTTAAGGTTTGGCGGTCGTACCTTTATGGGGAGAAGGTTCAAGTGTTTACAGATCATTAGAGCCTTAAGTACATCTTCACCCAGCCGGAGTTGACCCTAAGGCAAAGAAGATGGATGGAGCTGGTGGCAAACTATGATTTGGAGATAGCTTATCACCTAGGAAAGGCAAATGTAGTGGCTGATGCACTGAGCCGTCGGAAGGCGAGTGTCTTTGCAGAGAACAATTAGGAGGGCTGATATCGATGTTGGGAATGTTGCGGGTTAATGTGTTGGTAGACGAGTCAGTTCATCTAGGCGAGCAAGCGGCAAATCAAGCTGACCTTCTGACTCAAATAAGGTTGGCCCAAGGGGATGATGAAGCGTTAGTTAAGATGGTCGAGGATGGTGTCGTTGGTTATTAGAAGACCAACAATGAGACGATCATCTTCCATGGACGAGTATGTGTCCCAAATGATAAGGAGTTGAAGGAAAATGTTTTAAAAGAAGCACACCAATCTAAGTTCTCCATACACCAAGGCGCGACAAAGATGTACCATGACCTTAAGCGATACTACCATTGGTATCATGTTCCGAGTGTCTTGCTTCAAAGTTTACCTATGTCGGAGTGGAAATGGGATATGATCACGATGGACTTTGTGTGCGGATTTCGAAAGACGAAGGGCTGCAAGGATTCAATATGGGTGATAGTGGACCGCTTAACTAAGTCTGCACATTTCCTTGCTTTCCAAATGTTAGATGGCGTGGATAAGTGTGTGGAACTCTATATGAGGGAAATCGTGAAACTCCATGGTGTTCCTGTTAGCATTGTGTCTGATCGAGATCCACAATTTGCTTCAAATTTCTGGATGGCATTCCTGAGAGCCTTGGGAACTAAGGTGCACATAAGCACATCGTATCATCCGCAGACAGATGGGCAATCAGAGTGGACGATCCAAAGTCCAAACATTGGAAGATTTATTGCGGGCTTGTGTAGTAGACTGGGGTAAACTTTGCGAGAAGCATTTACCGCTAGTTGAGTTTGCATACAACAACAGCTACCACTCGAGTATTGGGATGTCACCGCATGGAGCCTTGTATTGACGTCCGTGTCACATTCCCTTGTTTTGGATTGAAGTAGGGGAGGTCCGAGATCATTTACCAGGCGTGATAAAAGAAACGACAGACAAGATCAAGTTTGTCAAGGAGAAAATGAAGGAGGCCCAAGATCGGCAGAAAAGCTATGCAAACAAGAGGAGTAAGAAGTTAGAGTTCCAAGTGGGGGAGATGGTTTACTTAAAGAGGGTGACATTTAAGGGAAAGGATATGACGGCAAAGATGGGGAAACTGCAACCGAGTTATATGGGACCGTTCAGGATTGTGGAACGAATTGGACCAGTGGCATATTGTTGGAGTTGCCTGACGAGCTCCAACCATTTCACGATGTCTTTCATGTGTCTGAATTGAGTAAGGTGGCAAGGGATCCAACATTAATTATTCCACAACCACCTGAGGATTTGAGTTCTGGTCTATCGACTCATGGGAAACCAATACAAGTGACGAGACTACCAGACGAACAAATCAGAAGGAAGAAAGTTCCTATGGTTGAAGTAGTATGGGAGCGTGATGGGATACGTGAGACTACGAAGGAGCGTGTGAGCATGATGAGAGCTGAGTATCCGAAGTTATTTGTGAACCAAGTGGATGAGCAGATGGCTGATGCGGATTCGAGGATGAATTCCTAATAAGTGGAGGAGAGTTGTAACGACCCGCTTTCGAAGTATTTTTATTTATTTAAGAAAAGGGTCCACAAAAGAGGTTTCTTTGTGAGAAGGTGAAAATTATTCTAAGTGCCCAAACTTTTCTTTCCTTATGAATGGAATAACAACTACATTTTCTCTAAGTATCAAAGGCCATTCTTACCATTAAGGCATCAATAACTTAGAATAAACAGGGATAAACTGACTATAGAACGATCAAAGTTTGAGGAAGTGGTCGGCGGACCGTATAGCCAACAAAGGAAAGTTCGGACGTTTGGGAAGGCAGGTTCCAAGTAAGGCAAGTGTTAAGTCACGTTGACGGGTTGTTCAAAAGGAAGGTCGGGTCTGCAGGAGTTGTTAAAGGAAATAATGGTAGAGATTCGGTCAAATCTCTGTGGGCAAGTTTCGGCCAAGCCAAATAAGGAAACAACAATAAAATTCCGGCTTGGTAAGCAAGTCCAAGAGTAATATAAAAAGGGACCTTCAGCTCCCATTATAGTCACAAATCAACAAACCAAGTCTAAGAGAGAGGCTAGAGCAAGAACGCAGTCCTAGAGAGAGAGTTTGTGAAGTGAGGATCGAGCAAGAAGGATCACAAGATTCTTCGCCGGAAAAACGCAGCTAAGTTTAGAGTCTTCGATCTTTTAAGATCAATCCAAGTGATGACATGATTCATGGCAGTCCAATAAGAATTATTTTATTTGGTTTGATTCAGTATGAATATGTTTATGCTTGGATAGAATTCGGTTAAGGAAAGTTTGTTCATCGTTTTCATAGGTAAATGTTTGATAGAATTTGTTTAAGGAAAGTTCGTTCTTCGTGTTCTTAAGAAGTGTATGATAGGAATTGTTTAAGGAAAGTTAGTTCATCGTGTTCTTGAGAAATGCATGCTACAGATTTGTGGGAAATGAACATTTGATCATGGGAACATAGACATGAAATGTTAATGCATTTAAGGAAAGTATAATCGAATCAAATTAATTGAGGAAATTGGTTAAGAGGATGTAATGGACCTTTGGGTCACATGTTTGGCTATGAGCCGTAAGGGACCGACGGGTCGCAGGTTTGTCTTCGGCCGTAGGTTTGGCTTCGACCGCAGGTTTGGCTTCGGCCGCAGGTTTGGCTTCGGTCGCAGGTTTGGCTTCGGCGCAGGTTTTGGCTTCGGCTGCAGGTTTGGCTTCGGCCGTAGGTGTGGCTATGGTCGTAGGATTGTGGGCCTTCGGGTTAAAGAGTTAAGAAGTGTTAAAGTAATGAAAATGATTTAACTAGTGACGTGAAGGAATGATAGAACCGGATGCTAGGTTGTTAGTGTTAATTTAGTGTTTTGCTTATTGGGTTGTAGTGGGCGGTATTGAGCGTCCTCACTGAGTACTTTTGTATGCTAATGCCTCCTTTTGTGATGCAGGTGATAATTTGTTGGTTGGACCGGAGTGCGGGACTATGAAGACCATCGGGGCGGGTTTTTCTTATCTTATAAACTTGGGATTTTATTCTGGTGTTTTATGAATCATATACTATTACTCGACATTATTTTCACGGATTTATTAATAAAGTTGAAGTTTTGTTTAAGCTTATTATTGGAAAATTTCATAAACTTTTACTTAGAACTTTTTGAGTCTTTTTCAAGATTTCCGGGTCGGGGTGTTTCATAAATCCTTGTTCTTTTTGCTTTTGGTACTGCTAGGCACGCACCTGAAAGTCAAGAAAAATAAATTATCAGTAACTTGTAATAAAAGTAAAAGCCTAGACTAAACTCTAGAAAATAAATCTAATAGCGATCTTGCTCCCCGTCAACGGCGTCAAATTTGATAGCGTGCGGGTTAAGGTTATTTTAAAGTAGGGAATCTATCAAATTAATCCTACGAACTACTCTTGCCAAGAGAGGTCCAATTGTAGTACTTAGGGATCGAATCCACAAAGAGTGAGGGCACACAATAGATTTCTGAATTCTAAAATTTAAGATAGGCAAGCTATAAATAAGATGTTTATTGAAGGTTTTATCCCGAAAAAAGACATTGTCTAAATAAGTTAAGCTGATTCGAATATGGAAAAGATAGATCTAGGGTTTTAGGCAAGTGAATTATAGTGGATAGGATGCAAGGAATTATGAATATGCAAGGACCTTAATATCAAATACGAACCCCTCTCGTTCCAACTCTCGTATGCAAACACCGTCGATCGACGACTAATGCAGAGTGTCAATCAACGGTTATCAAACATGAAGTTCATCCGCTAGGTTAATTAAATCAGCTCTCGCAAGTATCTAACAACCCAGCTCAATGGAATTAATTCTGACACAGAACCTACTCTCGTAGTTTTCTATGTCCAAATTCAGGTTTCTAGTTAGCTACTTTAGAACGCAAGCACTAAACACAATTCCAAAGATTGATATCTCTTCATCCTAGCAATCCTATTTTGGGCTAATTCACTAATACCATAATAAACCATAAATCTAACAAGAGAATTACTCAGACATAATCATAGAAAACATCATACACTGAAATATATAATGCATAGAATAATTAATGAATTTCAATTACAAAACTCTGAAGTAGTTCAGATCTTCCCCCAAAACTACTAAGAAAACTCAAAAGCTGTAAATAATACTTTGTGCAGTATGAGATATGTGTCTCTCTGCCTAAAAAATGGTAGGACCTTTATAAAATGGATCAAAACTCATCCAGGGGCGTTCTTATAACTTGTCTTGACTTGGGCTTGAATTCGTCTAATACTTCTTCGAGTAGACCGTCGATCAACAACTAGTATGCTTCGTTGATCGATAGTCATGCCTGACTTCGACTCTAACTTAGCTGATCGTGAACATCTACTGGATATCTTCTCTAAATGCTCTAACAAACTCCATTATCTCCATAATGCTCCAAAACATACCTTGATCTAAAAAGATTCTATAATACAGTCTATACATTCATAGTAGACTCTAAATATGATCCAAATTGTAGTCTTAAACTGGTAACATAACAAGGTATATCATGTCTCGATTTTTATTTTATCCCTGGCGGTCGCTAACGTTGGTGAATTAGGTAAATGTACGGAAAGAGAGGAATTCAAACCCCCGGTAAACAAAAGCCTACATAGCAGTACCAATGCTATGCCTTAAACGACTTGTCCATCTCGCCTTCATTATGACCCATAAACCTCAAGTGAATAGCAAGTCTTTATCTTCTTGCAGTAAGGGTAGTTCTATATTTTTTTCTTTCTTTATCAGAGGGGACCCCTTAGGCCTAGGGGGGAGGGGCTTATTATTTTGATTTTTAAATAAACAAGGGAGAGGGACCCTTTTTGATTTTTGAAGTACAGCCCTACCCTATAGTGGAGTTATATTTTCCCTATCTAAGCTATATCAATATAGAAAACTAGAAAACTTCTCCGCTTGTCAATTCTTGGTGTAATATGTAAATGATTGGTGTCAAAAAATTTCACTGATCAGGTGTGATCAGTCTCATTCGTGTAAGAATTAGGAATTCCTCTTCCAACTCGTCCTAGAATGGGCGTTATGGCAAAGAACAAGAATAAAACCAAAGGAGAAATTTGTCAATAGTAACAAAGGGTGCTTCCACAGGTTTACATCTAATCCAACCTAGTAGTAAGCAATCCACCAAAAGCAACCAAAACATTCCCTGGTGAATCGGTCGAAAAATTGAACTACGCACATACATACCTTTTAAAAAGGTAAATCCAAGAGACATCTAAAAACTGGTGCTATTGCGGCTACACCTTCGGCTTTGTCAGGTATACTACAAAGATTTGCATGGATCGGTAGGAAATACCATTCCAGAAAAATATGAGGCGAGGTGGACATCGGATTAGCAGGTATATAATTGTCGGGATATCCCAAAACATTAGGAGCATAAAAAATCCAAATAGAAAAAAAGATTGAAAAATCTACCCAACTAACCAGATCCTTGACATAAAAGAAAGGGTAAAAAGCTATTTTATCCATCTTAGAATGTACACCTAATGGATTATTTGATCCATATTGATGCAATGCGGCCAGATAAAGAAGACTGGCGCCTACTAAAATAAAGGGAGTAAATGATGAAGACTAAAAAACGATTTCAGGTGGCATTGTCCACGGAGAAACCACCCTAAAGCCAAGTCACTATGGTATCTCCTACTACAGGTATGGCGCTAGCTAAGCTTGTAATTACTGTAGCTCCCCAAAAGCTCATCAGACCCCAAAGTAGTACATATCCTATAAAAGCTGTCACAATCATTAATATGAAGATTACAACTCCAAGATACCAAACAAATTCCCTAGGACTGCTATAACTAGCATGATATAGACCACAAAAAATACGAAGGTAAACCACAATAAAAACATACTTGCCCCATTAGCATGCATATAATGGAGCAACCAGCACCCTTCAACATCTCTCATAATGTGTTCTACATTGTTGAAAGCAAAATCCACATGAGGTGTGTAATGCATAGGTAAAAAAAACGCCAGTCACTATCTGAATGACTAAACAAATACCAGCTAACGAACTGAACCCCCACCAATAACTAAGATTGCTCGGGGTTGGATAATCTACTAAATGCTGATTAAATGTGGAGGATATAGGTTGTTTAAGAAGAGAGAATCCTTGGTTCCTCAAAGTCATTTATCTTTCCTATCGTGACAATTCTTGTTCACCCACTTTGTTTTTGCGTTCTAAGGCCCTAAAATATTGTAAAATATATATATATTGATATTTGATATTTGAGCCTTTCTTTGAATTTCAAAAGCATTCCTCGGGGGCGAATTAAGCGTTGATGGTTTTAGAATTCTTTCTCCTACACACCTTTTCCCTCTCTCACCAAAGAGGAAAGAAGAATCTTTCAAGCGGGCAGAAACCTAAATTTCTTAGATTCATTCCTAAGCTTGCTTTGTCGCAGAAAGATGGATTGGATCAACCATCCTCGAATTCCTCTTGTGGGTTGGTTGATTCTCGAAATAACCTCTTAAGAAAAAGGTCCATTAAGTTTTGCTCTTCCATCTCCGGCGAGGCCCACATCCGTGAGAATGGATCACTGTAATTCACAGAAGTCCATTTGGACCTCTCCTTTTAGCCGAGTCACTTGGTGCCTCTCGGAAGTAAGGCTTTGTTCTGGGGCGGCCGACTTGCGCTGCTTTATAAGGGAAATACTTTTATAAAGTAACTCTCTCTATCTATCCTTAGAAGTAGGGCGATAGAAAGTCAATATGATATTTGCAGTAGAGAGGTCCCCCACTTCGGTTCCCACCCATTCGCATCTGCAATCCAAGATAAGGGATTACTTTGTTAGGTGTTTTTCAGTCTGGAGCTGGCTGGTAATGAACTTACATACCTTGCTTGTGGACCAGCTGCGGAGCTAACCTTTCTTTGTTCTATTGGTTTGGTGGTTGCTACTAAGACGATTTCTTTATGCCCATCAAAGATCCTCGAGATTCTAATCCAAGAAAAACTATAAGATAAATTCGAAAGAACTCAGATATAGAACGAGGGCGACCCGTGGAAATACATCGGTTTCTTACTTGTGCAAAGGAACTATTTCTTAGCAACTTGGACACCTTATACTGATGTTTGTCACACATATCAGTAGGAAGATCAGGATCTTTACAAAAGGCTTTATAAAGCTTTCGTATCAATTTGAATATTAGACACGAGCAATCTACGTTTGTGATCTCTACTATTTTGCTTCTTCGACATCTTACTGAGTTTTCCCTCACTTTTTTGCAAAAAGCCGCTCCACGGTGGTAAAGTATCATCTCGTGTGTTAGCCAAAGTGACAATAGTCACATATAACCCTCTAAAATGTTCGAAGATCTTGAAATGATCTTCCAGTTCCGGGGAGAATTCACAAAACTCTGTTTCCATCGAGAATTGATTGGAATTTTTCCGTATTTTGACCGGAAAATCTAACAGAGACATTACTGTCGAGATTTTGACAGACAAAAAACATAGAAATTCCATCCCCTCAGAGAGTGCTTTGTCGTGCTAGGTCACTTACATATCATTTGTCTTTATTTGACCCCAAGAACGGATTAGATCGAAAGGAATTTCCTGTCGAACCCCTTTGTGTCTGTATAAATTTTTGATGCGCGGAATCGCCATAGGCAATTTTCCATTTTTATCATGAAATTATAGGGTGCCTTTGGTACTACTCTTATTTCACACGATCCAGGAACTTCCATAACGTTGGCGTGATTAGGTTTGAGCAAAGGATCTTGACGTGATACATCTTCTTAATTAAAATTAAGTGGGAACATGAGTTGGCTTTTACAGTATAAATAGAATAACCTGACTCCTTCTACTCCTCCTTTCCGAAAAGATCATCCTTGGTCCTTTTGACATAAGATTCTCGTCCCGCTTTCTCCCCATTAACCAATTACGTTACGACCACTGAAAAAACTTAGTTGACAAACATGGTTTATGAGCCGCTAATGTAGCGGCTTGTCAAGCAGTTGCCAAACTCACACCGTCCATTTCAAATGGGATTTGTCCTGTGGACACACGAGCAACCCAACCCATATGATTTCCTTTTACTCTTCCCATTCTAACTTCTGTTGGTTTCCCGGTAATAGGGAGATCCGCGAAAACTCCTACCCATATCTTACCATTTCTTCGGAATTGTCCACTCTTAGCACGATGGAAGTGTCCGATTATAGCTCAACGCGCTGCTTCAATGGCTCGATATGAAAGGTGACCAGCTTTACTAATTTTAGTGCCATATCTTCCAAAACCCAGTTTTGTACCATCCGGCCCTACTACATCTTCCTTTACGATAATTACTATATTTCGTATGTTTCGGATATAGCACCTCCCCCTTTTTTGACTATATGATATCCACACTTTGACACCTAAAATTCTGTAACGAGTAGATACTTCTGCAGGAGCATAATCGTTTTTCTGGTTAAATATGTTATGAGAAGTTTTCTATTCCTATAGCATTCAGTTTGAGCTTTTTTCTGCTGCGCCTTTCAATCGACTAGAAAAACATATACATATTCCCTCCACTCATTTTGGAATCTCCTTCACTACTTTAGCAAAAATGGAATAATCTTCTTTTGTGCTTCAGTTGAAAAGAGATGTCTTGAGCAATCAGAGAAGCACTTTGATTAACAGATTTTATTTTGACTGACTCAGTCAAGGTCTTAGTGTTTGTTCTATTAGACAAGAAAGATTGCATTTTTTACTTCCGAAAGATATGAGTTGTACCTATACGGAATTCCTCTCGTTCTCAGAATGATTTCTATCATCATATCTATTACCTTTATCAATTCTTCTATCCCACCTAGGTTTTTGAAGTTCTCCATCAATTCGATGACCTTATCCTTACCTAAAAGGTTCCAACACTTGACCCTTAATTGATTGAGTAGTTGTTACCGAGCATCAAGGTTATTATACACCCCAACCCCATGTCTTAGAAAGAAAAAGGTAGCACCAAAGAATGGAAAGAGCGAGATGATGGTTTTAGTTGTTCCCACGAAGCAAAGATCATTCGCCAAGCGAATGAAGTGGGTCAACCTATTTTTGGCTTCGGCCAAACACCTTTTCTCGCTGGTCGAGATTTCTATAAATAATGCGATACGAGAACATATTCTATTATGTAAGCTTCTTCCATGTGCATTCGCTCTCCCCATAGTAGATGTTTCAGCCACGCCTGGTGCCACAAAATGATTGAGAATTACGACGGGGTCGAAATTCATTTGGATCTTTGTATTAAAAAGTATTGCATGACAAAAAAAAATTCAAGGAGGGGCGCACTGTAGGGAGGATCCGTAGATAAATCGTCGGGCCGTCGGAGAGGGACTTCTTTGGGAAAAAGAACTTGAATAACTTCGTTTTTCTGAAGGAGTCATCATTTTATATCAGGAACGCTATGTCATTTACAACCCCGCCATATTTCGGATGCTTGAATGCCCTGCTGATCCGATAAGATTTAGAAAGATTCTTCTTTATCAATGGTGAATTGTCATGGTATCCATAGCGTTGTTTTTTTGGCCACCCCTAGGTTATGTTTTGCTTCTTTCGGTCGTCGAGCCTGATCAACTCGACTCTTTTCCTTGCCCCCGGCCTCTCACTTCGTTTTGTTCTTCTTCTTCTCTATCATCGCGAAGACACCCAATCAGCTCGGCTTTCCAGAATGTCGTCCACCACCGGCCCTTCTCCTTTTGGGTCTAGTTTTTAACGTCGTTTCAGTTGTCGTCGTCGTTGGGGAAGAAAGAAATGAATGAATGTTCTTTTTGGAAAATGTTGAAGAATACACTTACTGAGACGAAAGCCAAAGGTGAGTCTCGTAGGTGGACGTATCAAACCGAAATATGATCTCAGATTTACATCTTGACACACAAATTTACCATAATAATAAATAGAGTCAATAGTGACCCCACCGTGGAAATAGCCGCTTCTTTTCTGCTTGATAAGAGGGCTTCATTTCACCAACAAATACTAAAAGTGCTCTCCAAGCCGTGCTGCATAGTTACCCATCACACAGGTCTCAAACCCAACCAGTGGTGGATCCCGAGAGAAAAAGTCAAAGCACTTGATCCTTTTCCTCATTCTTTGAGATGCTCCTCCCCGCGAAGTGACGCTTCTCGTGAGAGGCTTAAATTTAAGCTGCTATTGTTCGGTTCAGATCATTCAAGTCCCTTTGATCGTTTCGCTCAAGTAGTCTTATCTTCCATAAGGTTCAGGGTCGTTTTTGTCTGAGAAAGGAGCACCGACCGAGTGCCCTGAATGAATAAGAAATGGACATGAGAGACAGAATCAACGATTCTTATTCAATCGAGTTGAAGCTAGCAACCTGTTTATCACACACCGGAGGTTAGTGTGGGAACCGAAATTCGCATTGTTGATTTCCGTAAAATAGGCAAAGCTAAGAAACCCTAACTTTTCTATAGGTCTTGGATTTCTGCTAAGCCAAACGTCTAGCAATCAAACAATGAAAACAGACAAAGTAAATAATCGATAAAAATGAAAGAGAGAAAAGAAGATCTTATTCTGAATTCATGAATGAGCGTTACAACATGTAAAGCCTCGGCCGCAAGAGCTGTTGGCGATTTCCCTTGTTCTAACCACCTAAGACTTGTTAACATAGTTGAGTCGCAGCTCGAGAATAGAAAACGGAAAGTTGATGTGTGTTTCGTATCTCTCTTGTCCCTGAATATGGTGTTCCTTATATACTCCTCTTTAAGGCGGTTTCCTCTTTCCTTTCCTTCCCTGAGTCGTGGCGATCGCATTGTGGAAATATTCCATTTTTCTTCGTTCTTCATGATTATCCCTCGAAACTTAACATTTATCTTCTCCTGCGAAAAGTAGATAGACCGTCATAGCATCCTTGGGCTCAATCCCATATAAAATCTTAAGTGGGTTTTTAGCCGCGTCCTAGACCTTTTCGGACCGTTTTTTGACTTAAAACATTTTTACGATTTCTCTGTGAGAAAACCTTTGGTAAGACCTTAGTTTTATAAATAGTTCAAGGGCTGACTCGGTGAAGTGTCGACTTCCAAGGGATGAGGAACGTGCATATGCTCCTCCAAATGGTTACTTCACATGTTACGACGCTTTTCTGCTGCGTTGCCTTTTGTGGTTTCCCATCTCGGGGGGTAATCGTTCAAATCGTGGATCGGTTTAGAGTGTCGATAAGCCAGATCACTCCTACCAGGTTGCAACATCTTAACGGGATTTTGGTTCTGAGCTACGAGTGTGGCATGATTCTCGATGCTGATTATTTCAAAGCGTTGCTGAAACTAGTGGGATCGAAAAAATTGCTCACATGTCGTTTGAGCCCGAGAAACGATATGGCGATAACCAGGGGTGTGCTTCGAATCCGCACAAGTATCAAAAGAGCTATTTTTTCATGCAAATAGAGAATGCATCCGTCGAGGAGATCTACATTCCCATTTTTATGTGTAGATGGGGCGGAAAGGGTATCTCGATTTGATATCTGTTGGTGTTCTCGTTTTGAAGATATCTAACCTTGCACTTACTTTCGTTATTTTGCAGTTACTAATCCTCTGCCTCCGTTTCCTGAGGACTTTCTTATCAGGATCTTCTGTGGGGCGGTCCTTATTTTTAGGGCCACTCTTCTCCGAGACGAGTCGTCTTGCGGTGACGTATCATCATTATCGAGTCCAGCCTTATTTGTCAGTTGAAGAAGAACCGGAGCCGAGTATGGATGAGTTTGTTCCTTTCGACATTCCGAGGGAGAGGTCAAGATCTCCTAAGGAAAAACACGTTTCTGTGAACGGGGATGTCGATGCTGTCGACGAGTTGGAGTTTCCCTCAGAAAAAATGTTCCGTACTTTTTTCGATCGCCAAGCCAGTAAAAGTGGTGCTGATCAGGTTAACCCACCAGTGTTCGACACTCTTGTGCCCGATCTCAAAAAATTATTTGACTTCGGGATGCCCCCAACCGAGAGTGAGACCATCAAGTCGCCACAGTTTGTGAAAGCATCAAGGATGTGCAACGGGGTTAGTTCTTGTCTTTGGATATTTTCTGTTTTTGCCAAAATTTTTGCTAACTCTGAAAGTTTTGCAGGATATCCTTATTATGAACGAGGCTCTCAATGTGAGTCGCTTGGAGGCACGCCTTGTCTCAAGGCCGAAATAAAGAGATTGCATGTTTGAAGGATGAGATGCCCGTGAATTCTCTCCATGAGAAAGAGTTGGCTGCAAAGGAGGCTCGTCCAGCGTGCTGGAAAGGGAAGAGGGAGGTCGCTGGGATCATAGAGAACCGTCACGTACAGTTCACGAACGGGTTCGTCGAGCTGAAGAAGACATACAAGTCCGCCGGTGACTACCGCGAGTGTTGCGGTGCCGTTGGTAGATTGTACCGCACGCATGCCTCTGGGTATTCATACGATGAGGAGATGGCTAGGCAGTCAAGTCGCATGCATAGGAATGCAAACAGGGACTCCATGATCCCTTAGATCGAAGAGAGGATTTGGGATAAGTGGGCTCTGATTCTCGTCTCTCCCGATTCAGAGGAAATCGGAACAGGAATCCCTAGCGAGACTGGTGAGGTGAATCAGCAACGGCCCCAGTTAACAACTGCTCGTTTGGGAGGTCGATGTCAAGAAACTATGATCCTGAATCATAGAATGTCGGTGGAATTGATGGGAAGGCGTTCCCTTTCATAATTATGTTTCTAGTTTATGTTTGGCCGAGTGTGGCCTTTTTACGTTTGCGTAGGCCGAGTTCGGCCGTGTTGGACTATTGCGACCGGCCACTTGTGGCTTTGAATCCCTTGCCGCCTTGCGGATTTATTTAATGAACTATGCTTATTTTAAAAGAATATTGGAGGGTTTTGATTGAGTACAGAGGGAAGTGTATGAGTTGTCGTCTCATATCTAACTCTGGGTGAGTCGTTCGACTCTTTGCTCCTTTAAGATAGGAATGTTCGAAATATTTTCTCAAAATTTTTTGAAGTTTTGTGAGCGTTTAGATATGAGCAAAGAGACATGTTTTCACATCTCGTATCGGTTGGATATCATGCCTTGAAATTTTATAGACAGAGTGATGGGTTTAGGGAAAGACCTAGGTTTACTCTTGGTTTACGGTTTTGCGATGATTAACCGGCTGTTGGGTTACCTGTTGCAATTTTAACCTGATTCGTACAATTTTAAAATTTGCGATAGGTTCTCGGCTTATACGACTTGTGTGGTAAGAATCGAACATCTCTCCGAAGATAATTTTTATGTCGTTTGGAAGTCATGGTAAAAAAAATTGGATTTCTTTTATAATGCGCTATTATCCTAGTTGGTTGTATGAGGGGCAAGGGATGGTCTATTTTATCGTCCTTTTAGAGAACGGTTGATGTATTCACCGGGGCCAGTTGACGACTGTAAAAGGAAGTGATCGTTTGCAATTTATAGTCGCGGTCGGACTGTTTTGTGTTTCAAGACTGGAGAAATATTTTCGAAGGTTTTATGCGACGTCTCGCTTTGTCTCCCGGAAATATACCTTTTGTGAAAGATGGTTTCGAATATTCGAGAGTGGGGTCCTTTCATGTTTTGGTCGGAATCGGGTTTGACCGTGTGACTGAGAAATATTCATGTAGTATTGACGAAATTTTTTTTTTCTGTTTGGAAGTTTGAATAGTTTTCGATACAGTGATTTTTTCATAAAATTTTCTTTTCCGAGTTGTACTATAGATGTTTTGTTCGTAGTTGGGTATTTCCGAACGAATCTTACGATGTTTATGCGATAAGAGAGATTTGCGAGACTTTCTGGAAATCCTTATTGTGTTTTCTTATTATCGAAAGAATCTTAAAATATCGAGTACAAGAGAAAATATTGAAAATTGTGGGAGTATACGAGATTTTATACGTACAAACTCTCCCACCTTTTTAGAGAGGCTATAGCTGAACTCATCTTTTGACGAGCTCCCTACGTACCCCTTTCAAGGATCAAGCCATCTTGTAGTTCAGTTGGCGCCGCGAGAGTGTTTACTTGGTTGTTGCGCTTGCATCAATCGACTTAGTTTTAGCTGGATTGACATCTTCTTCTGGGTTTTTCTCCTTCAGCTGGGTCAGGGCGTTGGGCTCGGAAACATACAGGTTTTTGGTGTCCAAAACCGTTGTCTGGGTAGACGATGTCGAATTGTCTTTCTTCGAAGTGTTTTTAGCCAATGGCTGAGTTATCTTTGCGCGTTTTGGTTTTACCATCACGGTAGTAATGACTTGGCTCGGCTTATCTTCGGCTAAATAGCAAAGTCGCGACTTTTCCCGGCATCCCCAGATTGCTGCAATTTCATTAGGAGTCAGGAATTTGATGCCCAGATGAAATGTCAGTGGGACTGCCTTCATGGCGTTTATCAAAGGCTTTCCCATGATGACATTGTAGATGGTTGGGAGGTCGACGAACGTGAATTCGGCGATTTTTGTGACTTCCTTTTCTATGTCTGGGAGTTTGATCGATCCAAGAGTCATCGACATTATGCCCAAAAAATTGGTTAACGGTTTTGGCGTTGGTATGAGTTCTCCCAGCTCAACGTTCATCCTTTTGAGAGTGTCGCGGATGATGAAGTTGACTGTACTTCCCGTGCCCACGAGGATTCTGGCGATTTTTCGAGATCCCTGATTATGAGATCAATAACTAGTGGGTCGTTGTGGGGATGGTTGAGTCCACGAGCTTCCTCTTCTTCGAAGGCGAGGGCTCTGTTTGGAACGTTGCAGGGTGGAGACAAGCTTGGCCAGATTGTGCTTGAAACAGCTTTCCATTAATAGGACTTGATTGATGAGAACGTATCGCTGTAGTATTGTGGTCATCCGATGATCATGTTTTTTCTGCGAAAATTGTTATTGTGGCCCTTTTCGTCTTGTCTCCTTCCACGCCTTTTACCTGACTGATTTCCCCAGGAAGAATTATCCGATTGCATGGTCTTTTCAGTCATTGGGGGGGGTGATCAGAGTCGTGGATGAGATCCTTTACGCTCGTTATATCGGAGAGCTCTCCTGAAAGAAAGTTCGCAGCCAATCTTGCCCCGAGAACTTTGTAGTTGATGGTTGTGTTACCTCGGGTCTGGTGGAAGTCGCAGAAGGTGTTCTCGTCGTAATTCCAATTTCGGGTCCATGTTTTACCCGTCATTCACCCTTGTTCCAATCTGGAGTTGATGGCATAGTTATGCGCTCCCTAGAGATCTTCCCCTTCATGATGGACGTACTTATCGTTAGAAGGATTTTTCTTTTTGGCTTCTTGTCTAATGTCGAATCTTTCAAGGACATCTTCATCGGCTTATGCTTTTGCGATAAGATCTTGGTCTCTTCTTCGATCATGATATAGTCTGTGGCTTTATGGAGCACATCTTGGATCGTGCACGGTATGGGTGGTCATTTTACCCGATACCCGAACCCGATACGAAAAACCCGAACCGAAATCCGAACCAAAATAGCAAATTACCCGAACAGGTATTGATTTTGGAGAGACTGGATATCCGAACCCGAACGGGTAATATCCGAACCCGAATGGATATCCAAAGATAGCCGAACATAACTATACTTAACTTTCTATTTCTGTTTACATCTGTCATTTTATTTAAAATATTTATATTTATGTTACACAAACTTTAAAATCATACAATAAACATATAATTATGGACAAAATGATTTGGTACTCACTTAAAATGTATGTCAACCTTTTTGTTTCATGTATTAACAAAAGTTACATTCAAATTTTAAAAACAATAACCAAAACAATGTCTTTTTATTTTTGACATGTATCTCCAAATCTTTTAATCATTCAATCTATTAAAAGATAAAAACTCAGTTCAGTGAAAATTATATTTTTAAATACAAGAAATTTTAAAATGATTTTTTTTAAAGTCTAAATATCCGAACCCGACCCGATATAACCGAACCCGAACTCAAAATACCCAAACCCGACCCGAACTACAAAAATACCCAAACCCGACCCGAACTAAATAAAAGCGTTTTCACATAAAAACCGCCGAAGCGGTAGGGGATTGGAAACCACATACGGCCAGTCCCGGAAAGCATAACAAACAGCCACACTCGGCTCATTACTAAAAATAAATATCTTACAAAGACGATAACACTCCTGATAAAGAGACTACGATCAGTCGTAGTAGATTTTCTCGGACGTCGAAACTCTCACCGCATAATCTTCAATGTTCAGCAAAACATTTGGCTGGTCCACCTCTCCTGTCTTGTCGGGAGCGCCGACCTCCGCCTCTACCGTGTCCGGAGACACAGGATCCAACTCCCACTGCTCCCATATCTTTCGCTTAATCTGAGAGTTCGAGTTATCCTTCGTCTTACGGCTCACACGGTTGGATTTCTTCGCAAAATCGGTCTCGAACGAGTAGTTGTCTGCCTTGGTAAGGAATAAGCCACCCATCATCCCGCGACACTCACGGAATTCTCCGTACTCGTCATAAACCTTTTAAAGATTATCAATCTCGCCAGATAACGTCTCACGGCGACTCCTCACAATCTCGGTGATCTCTCTCTCTTACCATGCCTATAAGCATGACGGACCTCCGTCTTAGTCGGTCCACGACTGGTGCGCTCCAAAGTCATCTCCCGAAATTTACTACTTAAAAGAGAACTACGAGGATTTCTTTCTCAAAAGAAGTGAAAATCGAACGTATAGACAATCGACGATTGCCTAAACACCTCAAGAGATTGTCTTCATTATACGGGAGATTCGGGCTTCCGCACGAACCAACGTCATTCGGGAAGCGCCGTTTCAATAAAATCATAGAAACGCCTAAGTCATAAAAACGGGCCGATAGGTTTCATGCACGGCTGAAAGCCCACTTTCGATTCTATATGAAATCAAGCCCAAATTCTATGACGGTTTACCCTTGTTTTGCAGGAAAGGATAAATGTTAAGTCTTGAAGGATAAATGTAAAGTTTCCAAAGGATAAACACAAGAATCGGGAAGATATGGAAGATTTCCACGAGAAGATAAATTTGACCAACGGCAGAATCGGCAAGGCAAAACCGCCTCTAAGGAGTATATAAGAGATCCAAGGTCGAAGGTGCAGAAAAACAAGAAATTTTACTCAGATCTCTCACAGCAAACTTAGCGTTTTAGGCAATTTTCCGTTTTTCTTACTTGAGCTGCGACTCAACTAGGTTTTTGCGGTCTTAGGTTGTTAGAACTAGGGACCTCGCAGACAGATCTCATAGCCAAGGCTCATACCTCGTTGTAACGCTCAAACACTGATTCGAAATAAGATTCCTATTGCTCTTCCTTTTATATTTACATTAATCGCTATTTTCGTTTGTTCTCTCTGTTTGGTTGCTTGACGTTTTTGGTTTAGCAGAAATCCAGAATCTCTGGGAAATTAGGGTTTTTCTAACTTTCCTTATTTTACGGAAATCGACAAGTGCAAATTTCGGTTCCCACACATGCTCTCAATACATTAGTATAAATATAAAAACCCTAAAACTTAGGTCAAAACTCGTTTAGGGCATTCTCGTCATTTGTCTTCAAACTAGAGTTTTTAAATCGTCTATCTATGAATTGGATGTCGATTGATGGCAAGTGTGCAGCATCGATCGACCTTGGTATTTTATCATCGGTCGACTCCAAGGTTGTGTTGTCGATCGACGAAAGTCTTGTACTTGGATTCCTAAAACAGCCAGCAACGGATTCTTCTCCTCTAAATCCTCCAAAATCTGCAAGTATCTCCATATATCTTCAAAACGTTCCTGGACCTATAAATACTCTAAAACATATCCTAGACACACATAGTAGACCCTAAATAGAGTCTATAACATGGCCTAAAACTGATAATAAATAGGATGTATCAACTAGCACTAAGCAACGCATGGAATTGAACTACAAGACGACTTGATCTTTGAAGAGGGTATGTATGCAATGTGTTCCAAGACGAGCTAAGCTGTCCCCCCCTCATTAAAAAGGGGGGGGGACTGGGTACAGATACATATACTCGTATACTCCCAAAAATTCAAAATATCCGCTCCTAGACTCGGTATTTTCGAAACTTTTTAAATAGCATGGTAGAAAACCTCCCAAATTTCGTCTATCATCAGAACACTCCATCTAACAACTCGCTTCGCTTAAAAAAAACGACATGAAAAATTCAACCTTCAACACAACGAGACGTCGCTAACGCTCGAAGGACTCCCTTTTTCGTCAAGGCTTTCCGGAAAGGAATACTCACTTTAAAAATAGTCCATCTACGACTATAAAACACACACACCTTCTTAACACGTATCCTTCACAAAGTCAAAAATGGTACAATCTACCGATAAGTTTGTTGGTGATCACAACAAACTCTTAACGTCCAAACAAACTAAGCCATCTCTTAAAGATAGCTCTCGAATACCCGACACAAGGGTAATAGCGCTATAAAAGAAATCCAAAATTTTGATCAGCATTTTGGGGAGACTTGAAAATTGTATCCGAAGAGATGCTTGATTCCTACCATAAGAGTCACATAAGCCGAGAACATATCGTGGACTCTAAAGCGGGACGGAATCAGGTCAAAAACAATACAGGAAACGTAAGTCGAAGTAGTCACCACACCCCGAAAACCATGATTAGACCTACGTCTTGCCCTAAACCCAGCACAGTGGTCTCTAACATCTCTAGGCATAGTATCAAATACCATGATACGAGAAAAAAAATGTCTCTGGCTAATGTTCAAGCGTCTTCAAAAATCCTGCAGGTTTATGCACCGTGGAAAACTCTCTAAACAAATCACGAAAATAGTAGTTCACCTAGAGTTAGACTACAAGACGAAAACTCGTAGTCTTCCCTCTTCATCCATATAAATGCTCGATAAACTCTTAAAAAGGCAAGACGAAGTTCATTTAAAAGTCGCAGAAGCGACAGGGATTTAAAGCCATAAGCGGCCAGTCCCAGGATAAAAACACGGTCACACTTGGCCGGAGCAAAACATGAACAATAAGATAAAAGGAACAAAGTCTCACACGAGACTGCAAACTCAATCATACTCAGCACGCGGAGCATCACCTTCACCAGTCACCCCTTCCGGGTTTGGAACCGTGTCGTCTCCACCTTCCTCGGCAATGGGATCCTGACCTTCAGCATCACCCAAGCAAGGAGGAAGGATGCACTCAGACTCCAGGCCCGCAAGAATCAGGTTGAAGTCTCTGTCCGCATCCACAAACTCCACTCTATGAGCAGAAAGCTTGGCATCTTCGACTCGTGGAGATGGAGGCGCTTCACCGTGAAACAACTGAACCTCACTCATCCCTTCCTCGATGCCTGACAAGGCAAAGTCCGTGGCGTGGACGATCGCCTAGGAATCAAAGGGAATCAGCGATCCGCGCCAAACGGGTCCGAAACTTGGTATGCACGGTTTCCTTGGCCTCTTCGATTGCGCAAACCGACGATTCCTCCCCACTCTCGATCCTACGCCTTAGTCGACTCAACTCCGAGAATTTGGCCATCTCCTTGCATATCACCATGAACATCTCCGTGTGACACACACCACTCCTTGTGTGACACACTGGTCACGTTCACTAGAAACACATGAGCTTTCAATCTCCCCCTTTTTAGTTCAATGTGACACTCCAAGCATCTGCAAGAAAAAAAGCCATAGCACAGAACCAAACACAGGTACCATACGAACTTTCAAACGAGTTTTCAAATCCCATTAACACATCATCAGATCATGGTTCAAAATAGCACTACAGACCGAATTAGAAAATAAGTGTCAGACACAATCCATAATTTTTAATGTCTAGAGGACAAACTTTCAAACACGAAAACACTGGTGACACTTTAAGGACAATCGTCATTTGGATCTTCGTCTTCAACTTCTGGTTCAGTGTGGGTGTAATCTCCCCCTGCTTGAGTGCAAATTTAGATAAAAACTTCATTGAATCAAGTTAGTTCAATTATAAAACACTGACTCGGAGAATACTTACTTCGACACCTGAGCTAAATTGCACGCAAGCTATCAATGATCTTTTGTAAGTCATCAGCTAGATTAGGGGGCTGCTCAGATCCACCTGTACCACCACGACAAGTTTTCTTATCCTTGATTTCATCAATAGGATGTCCAGTGACCCTTTATGCCTAGGAACGACACGCTGAGCATTCAACAGTTCAGTGACAAGAGTTGGAAATCCAATTCTACGCTGCATATCATCTGCATCATTAGCCATTGCTTGGACTTTTCCATACACAAGAACTCCTAGTCGGCACCCTTCTTCTTGTGGATAGAGTAGATAAACTTCAGTCTGTCTTGGTTCATGCTTGTGTAGCTCATGGTAGTCATCCAATTAGAACAACAAAGTTTGTAAAGAACTTGGTTTGTGGCTGTAAGGTACTTTGAACACATTACTTCTCACCGTTGATGTCTCTCATTCATGAGAAAAGCACACACTGAGTCGATGTTCTCCGAGTACATGTCATAGTCCCATCTTCCAGGGGAAAGCTCATACACAAGGTCGATCAAGCTCGGAGACAGTTCATACATTGATCCACGAACATACACTCCACAAACTCCTATTTGTTCCTCTACATCTCCAAGATTTGCCAAGAACTCACAGATAAGATTTGGTACAAAGGGATCAACATAGATGACAGTGTAGATCATCCCCGAGGCAACCACTATGTCTTTCACATCTTGCAAGTTCTCAACATCTAAAGGCAGAAACTTCTGAACATTGAACTTCCTTTTTCTAAACTTCAAGTACCTCTCATGTGTGGCCTCGGTGGTGAACTTTGAATTGAATGGGATTGTGCTTGGTTGGAGCAACTCGGGTTGAGTTCGGTACTCCTACGTGACAATCGAACGATGAACCTTATATCTGGGTTCCTTGGAAAGAAAGGGGTGACTTTGATTAAAGATATCTTCATGATGGTCTTGACAAGATCGGTTCGATTCCCCATCTCAGCATGTTGTCGTTTCCTAGGGGTTGACGAGTCGGAAGTGTCACTCGAAGGAATTTCCTCTAGGGGATGAGAAGAGCTTGCAGCGGTGAATTTCTTCGCACATGTTTTCTGATACATGTTGCCGTCAGAGATAGGAGAACCAAATGGGGACAAACGACTTTGAGATATCTGATGAGAAAGAGAAATCTTAGGATCCACTTAACACTATTAGTATCACACGAGTGGGCCAAAGCTCAAATCACATTATAAGAGTAAAACCCCAACCAAAAATCCAATTTCAGAATTGTGAATGCCCATTAGACATGTTGACTTGACCCATTATGTATCATGACTTGAGTGAGGATTAAAAAAATGAGAGAAAAACAACTAATTTACCATTTTTAGACATATAGTTTCCAGTGTGACACAACCATTCTTTTGTTTAAAACCTAGGTCTAGATCGAATCTAGAAACATCAACACCCTAGCTCACAGTCATAGCTATTTCTCAGCCGAGTGGCTGTCATGAAGGTGATCAAGGGTAGTATCCATCTAACTCTCCTGCTAAGGTATCCAATGCACAACCTTGAGAAACACAACAAGACTCTTATAACTCTACATCTTCTACTATCGAGTACACACACAAACCTTCAACCTTTTATTATTTTTTTCTTCCTTTTTTAAAGAGATATTTGGTTTAATCAGGACAGTAATCGATTCAGTCAAAGGTGTGGTGACATCCTGACCCGAAAAATGTATCCATAATGTTAAATCACAAGGGTCCCTTGGCCAATCAGGACAGTGATCGAACTCAGATCAAAGTTTTGTAGCACCCTGAGCCAAAACGAGTGTCTATCATATTGGTCCTACTGATTATTATACCTTTTCCGAAGGTATACACAACTCTCTACGTTTCTTGTGTTACACTTATCTTTGCATGTGTTTCCCTTGTTCTATCCAGACAGTGATCAACAACTCAGATATAAAATGTGATGCAGCCTAATCCAAAGCGAGTGTCATTCTCATTCGAACATGTGCACTTTGACCTTAATCAGGATTATCAGAAGTGTCAGACCCAATGATTGCTGAAATGAGGTTTTAAAAGAGATATTAGATCATAGGCGAGAGTAAAAGAATGTACCATGTCACTCATGATTTTTCTTGTGTAATTCACAGATCTACAATCCCAAGGGCCTTACGAAACCCCATGAAACTGTTGAAATCTAGTGGTTTTGTAAAAATATCAGCCAGTTCTCTTTCAGATGCTTGGTTCGAGAGTGTTGAAATCTAGTGGTTTTGTAAAAATATCAGCCAATTTTAACCAAGTCTCCGACAAAATGGTGTCTTATGTCAACATGCTTGGTTCGAGAGTGTTGAATTGGATTCTTAGTCATGTTTATAGCACTCATATTATCACAGTGAACTAAGAGAGGATCAGATTTCATACCACAGTCCACTAGCATTTGTTTCATCCAGAGCAATTGAGTACAACAACTTCCAAGGGCAATGTACTCGGCTTCAGCTGTAGATAAAGACACACAGTTTTGTTTTTATTTTGCAAAGATACCATGTTGTTTCCAAGAAAGAAACAACCCCCTGAGGTACTCCTAAGATCATCCACACATCCAGCCCAGTCTGCATCACAAAAACCTGCTAATTTTGTATTAGTCTCAAATGTGAAGTGTAACCCAAACTCAAGAGTTCCTTTGAAATATTTATCACACGCTTGACCGCGTGCATGTGAGATTCTCGTGGACTTGCTTGATATCGTGCACACATTCCAACACTTAAGAAAAGTTCAGGCTGGCTTACAGTCATATAAAATAAGCTTCCAATCATAGCACGATAGAGTTTCTCATCAACCTTTTTGCCAGTCTCATCTCGTGACAGCTTGTTTGTGGTACTCATGGGAGTTCTGACAATCTTGTTGGTTTGCATACCAAATAGTTTCACCAGATTTTTTGCATAGGTGCTTTGAGACACGAAAATCCCATCAACCATTTGCTTTATTTGCAGTCCAAGGAAATAGTTCAGCTCTCCCACCATTGACATTTCGAATTCCTTCGTCATGGTTCTAACAAACTCATCCTTCATTCTGGTAGAAGTGAAACCGAAAATTATGTCATCAACATAAACTTGGATGACTAGGATCTTTTTGTCAAGCTCTTGGATAAAGAGAGTTTTGTAAACTCCCCCTCTTTTGAAACCAGCCTTGAGAAGAAATTTAGTTAACCTCTCATACCATGCTCGTGGAGCTTGCTTTAACCCATATAACGCCCTTTTCAGCTTGTACACATAGTCTGGATGATGTGGATCCTCGAATCCCTTAGGTTGTGCTACATACACTTCTTCCTGTAGTAACCTATTTAGGAATGCACTTTTTACATCCATTTGGTAAAGCTTAATTCTGAGTTTGCATGCGATCCCAAGGACCAGTCTGATTGACTCAAATCTTGCTATTGGTGCAAAGGTTTCATCAAAATCCACACCTTCAATCTGAGACTACCCTTGTGCTACCAACCAAGATTTGTTTCTGACAGTATTTGCCTTCTTCATCAGTCTTGTTTTTAGAGATCCACTTTGTCCCAACAATGTTAGCATTTTCAGGCTTTGGGACTAAATCCCACACTTGCAATCGTGAGAACTGCTCCATTTCTTCATGCATTGAATCACACCAGAATTCATCTTCTAAAGCCTGAGAAACACTCTTAGGTTCAATAAGAGATATGAAAACACGAATCTCACCATCTCCTTGAAGTCTATCTTTTTGTTTCGTGTTGTTCTGCCGTCAAGAACATCTCCAATGACATCGTCAATAGAGTGATTCTGTGAACCGTTGGTGGTTGGATATGATGCTCAGTCCAGTCACAATCATCCTCACCCTCTTCTTCTTCCTTCACGATTAGTTGTTGAGGAATATCCAGTGGTGATGTTACACAGTTGTTCACGTGTGTTACTTGATCTTTGTAAAAACTCGCCTTGTCATCAAAGACAACATTGATTGAGTCATTAATCAATCTTGTTCGGGAGTTATATACTTTGTAAGCCATGCTGTGAGTATAATATCCAACGAACATACCAACATCACTTTTGGAATCGTATTTTCCCATATTGTCCTTATCATTCAAGATGTAGCACAAGCACCCAAAAACATGAAAGTAAGCAAGATTTGGTGTCTTTTCTTTGTAAATCTGGTAGGGAGTAGTCTTTGTTTTTGGTTTGACATACACCATGTTGATGATGTAACACACTGTGTTTACTACTTCAGCCCGGAAACATGGAGGAACATTGTTCCCAAGTAACAGAGTTCTAGCCATCTCTTGTAAGGTTCGATTTTTCCTTTCCACTACTATGTTCTGTTGAGGAGTTCTTGGTGCTGAGTACTGGTGTCGAATCCCTTAACTTTGATAGAATTTTTCAAAAAGATCATTTTGAAACTCCCCTCCATGATCACTTCAAATTTGCAATATACCTCCTTTTTCTTGCTTAAGTTGTAGCGCTAGGTACTTGAAACTGTCGATTGCATCAGACTTTTCTCATAAGAACATAACCCACGTGTATCTTGAGAAATCATCAACTAGTACAAAGATATATCTCTTTCCTGATATGCTTTCCGGCTTGATTGGTCCCATGAGGTCCATGTGAACCAACTCGAGCATTTTCTTAGAGCTGATCTGGCTTATTTGCTTTGAACTTTGATATGCTTTCCTTTACTACAAGCACCACACACTGTATATGTGTCCCGCTCCAACTCAGGTACACCACGTACCACTTCATCTCTAACTAGTCTAGACAATCCATGAGTGTTCATGTGACCAATTTTTTATGCCAGAGATCAATCTTGGACTCAGTAGCTTAAAACACACACATTTGAGGGTCTCCACATGTAGCAGTTATTACCTGAGCGAATCCTGCAGAGAATTACATTAGCATCTTTATCCAGGGCTTGACATTCTTTACTTGTGAACATGAATTTTAAATCTTCATCGCAGAGCTGACTGATACTGATTAGATTTGCCTTAAGACCATCAACAAAGTAAACATCGACTAGAGGAGGCAAGTCTTCACGAGATATCTTTCCCACACTCCTGATTTTTCCATGTCCGCCATCACCAACGGTGACTTTCCCCCCTTTAATTTGTGTGACTTCTTTCAAATAGCTTTGATCCCCTGTCACATGCCTGGAACAACCACTATTAAAGTACCAAGGAATATAATCATCTTCAATAGCTGAGGTGCAAGCTAAATGTTTTCCTCGTGTTGCACCAGGTGTTGAGTTGCATATTTGGTTGTATAGAAGAAGTGATGAGGATGAACTTAGGATAGTAGTCTCGTTGCAATACAAACACACCAAAGTGCTTAGGATCTATGAAGCATCTATTCAACCTCCAAGCTCTCTCAAGTTGATTCACTTGACTATAGCAATTTGCAACTTTATGATTTGTCTTTCCACATAAGTGACATCCATTCTTGCGAGTGTAACTCATCCTTTGATGTGTAGTATTCGGCTTTGCATCCCTGTGTTCCTTAGTATTAGAGTCAGCAATTACTACCGGATTACTTATAAACTTCAGATCAACATCCATAGTTTGGTTGTTTTGAGAGTTCCCTAGATATCTCAAACCCCAGTTGGCCTTTGAGGGTTGACCAATAGACAATATCTTGTCTAAACTCTCAGACCATGTGTTAAGCATCCTTATTTGCTTGTGATTGTCAGTCAATTGCCTTTCCAGGAGTTGATTTTTATCTGTCTCATGAGAAAGTTATTCTTGCATTAGAAGTAACTTGAGCTCAAGACCCAGCTGAGTTTCTTCATGTTGCTTAACAATCTTCTTAAAAGCCATGATTTCATCATCTGTGTCATTGATTGACTTTATCTTTTCAACTTGTTTCTCAATGCTTGGTTGCTCAAGTTCCAAAATGTTCACCTGAGCTTTGAGCATAGCCTTTTCCTTAATGAGTTTGAGATTTTTGTGACTGAGCTCAGCAAATTTGTCAAACAAAGTTTGATATACTTTCTTTAGATCGCATATACCTTCACCATCTTCAGCATCAGAATCAGAACCTGAGCTAACTTCTTTTAGATTGTCTTCAGAAAGGTCTTGTGAAGTAAGTGCAACGAAGTTCAGCAAGAACTCTTTAGAGTCACTGTCCTTTTCGGACTCAGTATCACTAAAGCATACATAGGATTTTTCTTTGCTTAGAGTATTGGGACACTCACTTCTTGTATGCCCCATGCCTTTGCATTCAATACATTTCAACTCTTTTCTCTTAGCTAAAGGACATTCATTTCAAAAATAACCATATCCCTCACACTCGTGACACTGTAGATCTTTCTTATTGCATCGAGTATTCTCAGTTTTAGTTCCTTGACCACTCAATCTGTCATTGTCGTTTCTTTAGAATCTGCTTGAGTTCCTGTATTGACCTTTTTCAACTCGCTTTATAAACTTGTTAAAGTTGCGAGTCATTAGGCTGAGATTCTCTTCAATTCGCTGAACACAATCAACTTCCTTTGTCTCAACAGGGAAAGCTATTCCTTTTTGTGTAGGTAGTTTCTCTAGCTTATCAAGCTCTGAAGCCTTCAATATGCCATCAAGCTGATCAAAACTCATCGTGTCTGGATCCGGTGCAAGATAAAGCACTACTCTGTAAGCATCAAACCGAGGTGGCAGAGATCGAATAAGTTTCTTGACTAACTTCATATCTTTGTACTTCTTCCCAAGAACAGACGCTTCATTAGCAAGTGAACTCAGTTTAGTTACAAAGCTCCCTACAGATTCCTCAGACTTCATCTTTAAGTTCTCGAATTTTGAGGCCAAGTGATCTATCCTTGTCCTCCTTACACTTGTGTCTCCTTCAAAGTCATTAACCAAGGTGTCCCAAGCTTCTTTAGAAGATTCACACCCTTGAATAATCTTGAATTGATCAAGATCAACTGCAGAGAAAATGGTGGTTAAGGCCTTTGAGTTGAATTTTGAGGCAGCTTTGTCAGCCTCTGTCCATCTTTCCTTAGGCTTAAGCCCCAAGGTTTTATCTTCCATCAGCATCGTGAGAGCTGACCATCCTTCTTCAACAGCAGTCCATGCATATTCGTCTATATCACGAATGATGTGTCTCATCCGTGCCTTCCAATGTCCAAATTTTCCTTCGTCTAACATGATCAGTTTTTGAACAGTTAACAACTCTTTCATTGTTTCCATAGCTTCCGCAGGACCTCAACCTGTAGATGAATCAAAAAATTCAAGGAGGTGGCCTGCTCTGATACCAAATGAAAATGAAAGCTTATATGGAAACAATAGAGATCTTAAATCTTCCTCAACAATACGTAGTACTTGTATTAGAAATCATTTAAACAGTCTTACAACAACCTGTCTAATCCGAATTACACAAAGTCTCACTAGACTTGTGACAGACCAATTCCTAATCTATTGCACACTAAGTACTCACAATCTACAACCAGACTTGTGATACTCATAATCGACTCAAAGACACTTTACCTAGATATATTAGTCTCAGCGAAAGCGCACCTAACCCATTAACCAAGCAAACCCTTTTATACACCGATAGTATATCTAACTTGATAGACACAAATCTTCCTAAATCTTCTCATATGATTATCAACATATTCTCCTGAGATTCTGGAAGATTATCCTTTCAACAAGCTTCAACGTCTCTCCTTATCCACACGAGTCTCACTTGACACACTCATTTCCTTGCGTAGCACCATGAACATCTTCATGTGACACACACCACTCCTTGTGTGACAAACTGGTCACGTTCACCAAAAACACAAGAGCTTTAAATTAACTCGTGAACCGGTTCCACATCGATGCCGTGGACCGGGGTCGTAGAAGAACCCGATGGCTGAACTTTGATCTCTTGTGCCGACGCATCTGGGGTGACCGCCTCTCTGGCAAGAACAGGATCGCGTACTGGGGAACCTCGGGATTCAAGGCATTGGTTGGAGCCGCAGGTTTTGGAGGATCACTATGTGTGGGGTTTGCCATCTCCTTGGCCTCGCGACGAGCCAACTCACTCTGAAAGGAAAGAAATTATGCAATATGAGCTGGAACAGCTCTAGCGGCAGGGAGATCCGATGAACTCGCGCCGGCGGCATTGCTCATCTCGACATCACCACTATTCTGAAACTTTCTGAAAGAAGACATCGTGGTGGAGAGAAATTTCTAAGAGAAAATGCAAAGAGAACTTGGAAAGTTGAGAGAATGAAAAATGGGAAGCTATATATTTATAGAAGAAACAAAAGTTGAAGGATTTTCCGCATTAAAATAATTGAAAAAAAACTCTCGAGACATATCAATTTTAACCGTGGATTCCAATTAACACCATCACTCGCCCGCAGGAATCATGCTCGAAACTTGTGAGCTGGGGGCTAACTGTTGGGCTCAAACACGGTTATCTCGAAATCAATGTCTAAAAATTGTGTTTCCACACGAAATCTATCTCAACACCATCCCGACAAAATTTTCCAAGCTAAAGACTGAAGAGAAATGGAGCACGGAGCCAAACAAGCAGTCTAACTCGCCAAACGGGCGGGTTGAGTCGAGCACACCGACCAACTCGCCCGTTCGGCGACTTGGATCGAGCACACCATCCAACTTGCCAAACAGGCGAGTTGGACTGGACGCACCGTGCAACTAGCCCTGTCCGGTGAGTTGGACCGAAAGCAC